>WBNO01014413.1:0-104089 GCA_013400575.1 Peucedramus taeniatus | reverse complement strand
TATATATATGTATTTCTTTCCATACAGTCCCACAAAGATACAGAAACAAGTACAGACACACATGTTTGATAGGAGCCATCATAAGGACTTTTCCATGCAGCAGCCTGCAGGGAGCAATGAAAACAACAATATGCACCTCTCATCATGTTGTTCTACATGTCTGTGTGTAACAAAGCATATCTGAATATTCACACTTCCATCTGTTAGCTAATATTAACTGCAAGTCCAATGGCTCATAAATAGGGCTGCTGTGCTTCTTGTGTGAAAAACGTGTGGCTTTCTGTAATGCAGAAGCATGAAAATTATATTTCAGAAGCCTAAAAATCTTTGGAAATAGCCACCCATAAAAACTGTGAAGCAGAGGTTGAAATTTGATGGAATCAGCTTAGCTAAACTGGAGTTGGAAAAGATTGGGTTTTATTATCGACTGTATTTCTATATAACTCCAAAATCCTGCCCAAAACCACTGCATGCTTACCTGTGTCCCTGAACTATATAATCATATAGTCACTTCATATTTAGGGATTCAAAAAATGGTGCACCACAGGATGGGATGGAAAATTTTTCATCTCCATCTTTTGGTAATGTAATGTGAACAACAGTTTTATCTGGCAAATAGAAAAAAAGAGTTAAAAAAACCCAAGAAAGCAGCTATATTCTATGCTCCTTAACACCTTGTAAAAGGAAGATTCCAAAGAGGAAGGCACCAAAATGTCAAAACAGAAGACTTTGAAGATTTCTAATGCCTTTCTGGTTCAGGTTCTATGCCAGAGGTTGTTCTGATCAATTGTAAACATGACTTTTATTTGCCTTTTGTAAAGTGTTTGGCAGAAGACTTGTAAAACACTTTGGAGTTTCTGTGATGGTACCAGTGGCTACAGAGTTCTGCTAAGAACAGGTTGAAGTGGCAAAACCAATTTAACACAAACTCCACTGAACTCTTGCTCTGTGTCAGGATTCCTCCACCTCTTCCATTTATAGGTTCTGTTTGCTGTAGGTTAAAATCCATTTTCTCATTCAGCACATAACATCCATCAGAAATATAGACAGGTTTCTGTCAGTGGAAGTGATAGTGACTGTCCTCTGCAGGTTGAACAACTTTGGGTATGTTCAGTTCTCCTGGCTATTTCTCTCTATTTTAGCCAAGTCCCTCTTGAAAAAGAGACATCACTAGCCCATAAATGTCCTTGCATGTTTCTTTTTCCCTACAGTGGGGTTATGACTTCCCCAGTGTGTTTGTGCTGAAAGATCAGAGCTGATTAAACTTTGGCTGCACTGTGTTAAAGTGACTTAGGCTTTCATGTTGACTCAGCCTGGACCAGACAGTGAAGTGCAGAGAACTGCTTGTGGATGTGTAGTTGTGGGGAATGTATCTCCACTGGCAGCTCCAAGGCCTGGAGAATAAGGATTAAAAAGTCAGGTGTACTGTTGATATCTAAGAGAAAACAATACATTGATTTCCTTGTCTGTTTATGGCAGGTGACAGCACATTTACAGAAATAGAAGGGAAAAATTTTGTGTGGAAGGAAAGCAAAAAAGTTATTTTCAAGTGTTGTTTCCCAGATGCTAAACTGTCCCAAACAGATGTGCTGTTCTAAGAGCTAGTCAAAATTTCCTAATTCCTCCTTGTCTCCTTCCTAATGAGATATTTTAAGACAAACTGTGTTTCTTGTATTGGATGTGCCATGTGGAGTCTGTACAGGTGGATGTCATCCACTAAAATTTTGGCCCATCAGAAAGACAACAGGCAACTTGAACCCTGTGTGCAGTGGGGAGATGAAGGCACGTGTCTCCTTACAGCAAGATGGGCTGGGTCAGCAACAGCAGCTGAAAGCACAAACCTTTGTGCACAACTCTGCTTGGGTTTCTCCTGCAGGAGATGCTGAAAGGCAGCCTGGTCTATTGTATTTCATACAAAGTTCTCAGGGATTGCCCACCATCCTAAAAAATAATAGAAAATGTAAGTATGACTTTACAGCTAAGCATTTTCAATTCTGTAATGCTACTTTCTTACATTTTGTCAAAGAAAACAGAAGATTCCTCCTCTCATACCAAGCCCTTAGATATTTTTCTGTCTCCCAAAATTGTTTTTTTCCATCTGGAGTAACTAGGTTGAAATTTTTTCAGTTTAGCTTGTTACAGATTTATCAGTCTGGGCATAATTGAATGCTTGATATCAGTGTAAGATGAGCCTGAAATAACCAGAGATCATTTTAAAAGATTTTATGGTAAGGACAGATTATGATTTCATTATAAGCTCCATGCTGGCTCATTAGTCAGAAGTGATCAGTAAGTGTGAGGAAGGAGGAGTGTGAATTCCTGAGCATGCACTGGTTTTGGATAAGTCTGTTCTTCACATCACTTGGACAGAGATCAAAGGGCTGAGCAGCCCAATCCTCAGTGACATTTTGCACAGTGCTGCAGCCAGCAGAGCTCTTCAGGCAGCTCCATGGGAGGAAGCAGCAGATCCAGACCATCAGCTCGGGCAGGGCAGTCTTGCTGAGATCTGTGCAGTGGATTTATGAAGCAGCTTTCTGCGTAGGTCGTAGTTCAGATATTATATATGATTTTATTTATATAGCACATTACACTATGTTTGCTCTCGTGGGTAAGCTGTCATGGGATGAGGCAGGGTGTGAATTTAGTGAGCATCATGATCCAATATCATTGGAAAGGCATCATAATTAATGTGTGTTGAAACAAAAGAGGGCAACGCTTCCCCACATTTATTGGAAATCAAGGACATAAACATCAGAGTTACCATGGAGTTGCTGATAGTTTGAGGTCATGGCCTGGTTTATGTCATGACATTAGTAACTAATCTTACAGCTGCATTATGAGTGCATCCTCGCTATTGTTTACAGTAGATTTATAAACTATCTAAATAGCAATTAAATATAATAGCCTTGTAGATTGTTTGTGGTTGTTCAGAAACCATTGTGCTAACACATTACTGTGATGCTGTGGCATTAATCTAGACAGAAGAAAAGTGGTGCTTCAGTGTTCTGTTCTTTCTGCTACATCTGGCAGCTTGATTACTGCAAAAATAAAATTAACATGTTGTAAGTGACCCCAGAAAAAGGTAGTGTATGACATTGGGGTGTCTGTGCTTTGAGGTCTTCATGTCTCCTAATGATCAACAGCTACTTCCTCTCTCCCTTAATTACAACATAATCTAAATGATTGAAAGCTTCGTCTGAAAGAATTGTTACGCAGGTCAATCACAACCTTTAGAAAATTGGTACCTTTAAGAGTGAATATAGTTCTTATTGCTTACAATTATAATAATTTTTTTATTATCTATTATTTGGTTTCCACCTCATTTGCAATGTGTCTGATGATTTTTGGAACATGCATTGTATAAAAGCAGATTTTTTTCCACTGCCAGGCATTGCTCAGGTAGCTCCTGGTGCCTATGGTGCTCAGTACCTGCATAATTTAGTGTGCTGTGGGGCAAGAGCTGGAGCAAGTCAGAGCTGAATGGCTCTGAAAATTTTGTACCAGTACAGATTGACCTGCAAAAGAAAAAAAAAAATCTGCAGGGAAGAGATCAGAGCCATTATGCACTCCTAGAGACTTGCAAAGCAGCTGTATTGCAAACTAGATCAGACATTGTAGCCTGCAATCCTGTCTGTGAGAGTTCACAATCTAAATACACTACAGATATATTGTAGGTGAAAGGAATAGGAAATAAAGCTGCTTTGCAGTGCAATCCCATAAAACTTCCCTTGAAATTGTCATCCTGTAACATATGTGATCTGTATAGAAAATTTTTAAGATGTGAGAAAAAAATAAAAGGCTTTTGGAAGAAGTCTATGTAATTGTAACTCACTAAGTCACTAATGAATATTCTAACCTTCTAAAATTCACACCTATGAAAGCTTTATAAACCATTTTTCTGTGATTTATATTATCTGAAATATAATAATTCTCTTTGGTTTTAGAGATGGCTGCTGTAAGAAAGACATTAGCCGGATAATCAGCCCCAGCAGTGAAATGCATGATGAGTGTTTGGGGTGGTTTGCCACCCTGCATTTCACTTGTCCCTCAATAAGTGAGTGTCCTCTTCATTACCACAGAGCTTCTTCCACAGCTGATTACTGGGGGCAAGAATGGCAGACACCAACCCTTGATTTTACTTCTTTTCCAATTAAGTGCAAAGTACTTCCTAAAAATGTGGTTTGTCCATATGATTTTGTACACAATGTGTGTTCAGTTCACCCGTGTGGAGCAGTAAATCAACTCCTAATTTGGAAATACTCCAGAGCATAGCCACAGGAAAGCTGGGGATGTACCTGTTGTCCTGACTGTGGGCAGTTTAAGTGACAGTGACCCCTGTGCCAACAGAGTTAGGAGTCCCCAGCTGTAGATAAAAATGGGCCAAATGACATCACACCCCCAGGTCAGCACAGAGCACAGGAAAAGCCCCCTCTTTCCTGCTCCCAAAGAGAGCCCTGAAGGATTTGTGTGGCTCTCTCCACCATGTGTCCTGTGGCTCTTGGCCACAGAGGAGCTTTGATACAGGCCAGGAGGTTTGGATTGCCATCATGGAGCTTCTAACTTGGTATGGCAAACAACTGTTCCTGTCTAACACTGTGTGCCCAGTCCTTCTGTATGATATTTTCTTCCCCAAATGAGCATTTATCTTTTCTGTGAAAGGGGAAAAAAAAAAGAAAAACTATTACACTGTTGTTGTGTTGGCACACAAAACACACAGTCTTAACTACACCTTGTTTTTAGTGGGAATCTGCTTCAAGTAAATAAGATTTTGGCAAGGAAAAAAGGGCAGGAAGGGGTGCTCATCTTCTGTAACAGTGGGTATAATAATGGTCTGACAATCTCAGTTTAAGTCTGTGAGTCCCAGGAGTTCAGTAAGTGAAATCACAGATGACAAGAAAATGTTTGCTCAGTTTGGACTGGAAGAGAGTAGATATTACACTGTGACTAAAAATAACATAATCAGTGGCTCTCGGAAAAAGAATTGTCTATCAGAACTTTGGAGGATGTTGAATGGTGGTAGAGAAAATGCCAAGCCAGGTATTCATTTGAAAGCTGTTGCATTGATAGATTCTGTGGGTGATTTGCAATATTTTTTAAATTGTTGAAAACTATTTGTAAATTTCTGAAGTGGAGCTATTTCTATAATTTTTCAGATCTGTGAACCAGAACGTAGAAACAAATACTTTAAATCCTCAAATGAAAACCAAATTTGCTACCTTAACAGCAGCTGTTGAAAACCGGCAACCAAATTGTCTCCATGTGGATGATGCAGGGCTTTGATTTTAGTTTCTTCCTGCATTCCTAAGTTAGTTCTAATATTACTTACAAGTCAAGAGAAGTGAGTGGATATCTGCATTTTTCCATAATTATGATGAAAGCAACAGTAGGAATTGAGACCACATTTTTAGAATAAAATTACTTTAAAATAATTCTAAAATTATTTATTTCATATATTATGCCACTTATTTTTTTCTTGTATGCAAGACCATTTTTTTTGTGCTGGAATTTCCATATGTTCTAGAACAAAAGGGCATCAACCTTTTGGCTATATGCAATTTATATGTGTGCATACATGTTATCATGCAGTGTAAACTTAGCACTGCCCCTGACACTGGAGAAGTCGTGGTTTAATCTCTCAAGAGCAAAGTATAATATTTGCAGTGCAACTAAGAAAATATTCTTTATTTGACTTTGTTCTGCTCCTGAATAGCTGATATTATTTGTATTAATGGTTGTTAGCAAAAAAACATGTTTCATCTAGAAGTCTTAGTGAATGATCTTGTTGCATATAGGTAGAAGATGTTACAAAATAAAAGTCTTATAAAATATAGATTAGGCCCTGCTACTTCAGGTAAGCTAACAATAGCTTACAAGTTCCCATCTGAAAACATCTTGAAAATGAGAATTCATTAACACAATGATCTATTTCTAGGGTGAAAAACAAGCACACCTTTATAAACAATAAGATCTGTCCCATGAATCACTAGAAAAAGTATGTCAACTAACTAAAAATACAAAAGTTTGATAAATATGCAAAATATCACGTACCAACCAATGAACTAAGTGTAAATGTATTGTCAATCAATAAGATCTAATAATAGTGATAATGCTAATCTAAACAGTGATCATAATGCTAATCTAACTTCTAATAATGCTATAAAATATAACCTATACAATAAAGATTGAGCTTTTCCTGCATGAAGAAAATGTAGTTTTAGCTGACTTATTACAACATGATCTAACTGGGAGCAGCTGGACTTGGCCCTGGCTAATGTATGGTAAGACAGGAGACAGAACAAATGGTAAGAGGCAAGCCCAGATGGAAAAGCATCTTGAAGCTTTTGAAGAATTAATTATGCATCTAATTGGCTGGCAGTCTCACAAGAAGGGGCGGGATTGTGCAGAAAGCTGAGGAGTCAGCAGGGCTGCTGGGGCCTGTGCTGAGGTGCCGCCATCGGCCGCGTGCGCTGGGCCGGCCGGGCTGTGTGGGGCTCGGGGTGGCTGCTGCTGGTTCCTGCAGCAGAAATGTCCTCACCCCTCTGCAGAGAGCCACAAGTGGAGTTCACCTCTCTGTTCCGTTGAAGCGACACGCGGAATAAATAGACCCCACAGCCAGGTTTAGTTCTGCAGTGGGTGTGTGTGTCAGTGCCCGGCACAAGTGGGATAGCTCTTGTGAAAACTTGTGCCCCAAGCCTGAGCCTCGGGCTGTCCCACAGCTTTATTCACAAAGGTATTCCATATGCAAGATATTGCACAACTTTTCCATGCATATTCAACTTCTGGTCCTTGCCTCGTATGGCAATCAGATCCACGCCCTTCTGGGCATGCCTTGTTGGCTCTGGTGGTCGCACAGGGGTCTCTGGTGGTCTCTGAGGCTGAAGATTGTTGTCTTCCTCATGACTGAACTTTTAAACCTTTTCTCCTTTCCGCATGCGCTTCTTGGTCCCTTGGTCCTTATCTGGGTATTCCGTGGTCTTAATTAGCTCGGAGACAGAGAGGCTTCTTTATCTGGGCTTTTTGTATCCCTTGATCTCCTCTTGATATTGTTTTCTATGCAAGAAACCTCAGAAATTTGCATTTTCCTATGCCCTTTGTACCATGGCAGAGGTTTCTTAAGTAAAAAGGTTAAACTTCAGCATGTAGTTCTACAGACTAAACTTTAAATGCTCAATTCATATTGCTATTTCAAGTGTACTCCAAAATCTCTATTTCACCGTGGGGTTCTGGGCTCTGAGCTCACCTGTGTGGCCAGAGAGGGGTGAGCTGTGTGTCCCTGCCAAGGAGTGCAGCCAGGGCTGGGCTGCCTGAGGAGGCCATGGGTCGATGTCTGCAGTGCTGTCATTAGCGCCTGCAGGAGTTCTGCAGCAGAAGCATGTCCTGAATGCCTGGAGGTCTCCTTCTGGGCATAATCAGAAATTTCTTAGTCTTTTCATAGCTCATATTTTCAGTGTGAAAGGTAAGGAAGACTGTCACATTCTATGGGGTATTAAGTGGGAGTGCTGAGGTTGTTCCAGATTGGAGTAGTTATTTTTCTATTTATTGGTCCGATATTCTGTGGAAGAATCTGATGATTCTCTCGCATCACAGGTAGAACTCTCACCTGTACAGAAAGACACCAGTGCTTGTTGCGTGGATTTTTTTTCTAACCAAAGATTTATAGATACAGGTGACTTCTTTGTTTCCTTTCCAGCTGCATCTGCTCTGTAGCTTTAGAGTTTGGTTGGCACTTTCCTTGAACAAGGTGTTCATCTTGATGAATGCATGTAATGGCAAACAATACCTGTAGCCACACTCCACAATTTCTTTCCTTCCAGCCGGTTCTGGTCCCCAACCAGCCTCTGGGGAAAGAATCTTCTTCTAATACCCAACCTAAACCTCCCCTGACACAACTTCAGGCTGTTCCCTTGGGTCCTGTCACTACACAGGATCAATGTCTGTCCCTCCTCTTCCCTCGCAAGGAAGCTGTAGCTGCAGTGAGGTCTCCCCTCAGTCTCCTCTCCTCCAGGCTGAACAGACCAGCTCTGCTTTTCTTCCACCTAAAAAACCTGGGCTTTAGAGTGACCTGCAGCAGCTCTGGGCAAGCTGCTGCTGCTGCCCAGCTGGAGCAGACCAGGCTGGTGCTGTCACTGAAACACTGCCCTGCCATCACAGGAGGGACTCAGTGTGGATGGGCCATGCAGGAGCTCCATTCAGTGGAGCACCAAAAGGGAAGAGGTGGAGTATTTTTCTGTAATTTAGCAGCTTTTCTCTGCCTGTAGTGTTTGAAATTATTAAAGACACACGGGGGGCCTCTCCAGCTACTGGCACTAGGTTTGCTGTTCAGCTGGGGAGTGGATGTCTCTGTTTTCACAGCTGTCTGCCATCTGCAACTAACTGGGACTGGGTGCTCTGCTCCAGACCTCAGCCTGAAAGCAAATCCTGTAATTGTGAAACGTGTTGCAAACAGTAAATAAGTGTTTTGGAAGGAATTAATTTAGAAGAAGGTTTATGAAAAAATGATTTAGAGGATGCCAGATGTGGAAGAATGCGATTAGTGCTGAGGATTAGTGCTGAGGTAGAATATCAGAGCAAGCAGGGCCTCAAATTCTTCACAGTCAGTGGAAATAAATGTGATCATTACCAAGAATTAATATCTCACTAATCCAAAACATTCTTGCAGGTGTTTTTCATTAATTGGAAAATACTTAATAAAATAATTAGAGAAATTCTGTGGGGGTTTTCTCCATTTGGTTTAAGACTTGATGTGCAAAATATCTAAGAAAACAGTCCCATAATTTTCAAGGCAGTAGATTTTGACATTTATCCCCATTTACTGCATTATTAGCTAAAAATTATCAGCTAAAAATTGCTTTAAATTTTTTAAGAATTCTCATGAAAGATGGTTAGAAGAAAAGAGGTTAAAAAACACGTAATAATAATTTCCACATACAATAGCATGTCCTGGTTCCACTTTGTGTCTTTTTCAATTTACTTTCTTATCATCATACCTGAAAGCATTGAAAGCTTTTTGGGCACAAAGCTACTGGTGTATTCTTGAGAATACCTATCTGATATACAGTTAGTAACTCCTTTTTTAGCAGTTTGGGAAGATTCAGTAGTTTCAGTCAATATTTTAGTACTTGTGATGTAGTAAATAGACCCAAGTGTGTACTAAGAAAAGCCTTTCCTATTACTTGGTCCCATATACCTGAGTGGAGAGAGACTAGCAAGGGAAATTTCGGTTTATGTGGTGTTGCTCAAAACACAATGCACAAAGGGATGAAGTATGTGAAGTCGCCTTCCTGGAAACTTTTGGGCACATCTTTAGTTCTACTTGCTGAAGTCAGGTAAGGCACATGTATTTGCAAGACTGTGCTCCAAGGATTTGTAAGCTGTTTTATGAAGTAAATGAGGAATAAAGATGATACAACCACAATCAGTGGCACAACAGTGAGTATCCTTCAGAGATATTTACTTATCTGGGATCTGTCAAATGGAATTAGCAATGCCTGCTAAGTAGTAATAGCAGGATTAAAAAATTTCTCAGGGTTCAGTCATTTAACAAGTAATTCTTAATCCTGTACTTTGTCACTGATCACTTGAAATGAAGGTTTTCACTGCAGAGACAAGACAATGTGGGTACCATCACCATTAACAACACTAACAGCCTGAAGAGGGGGGAGAGAAGCAAAAATCATACTCCTGATCTTCAAAAAGGAATTAGATTGATTTATTTTAATTAAAGAAGATTAAATAAAATAGAATCATTTGACCAAGTAGGCTTTTTGAAACAGCTCTTGAAAGCTGCTGTTTAAGTAAGAAGAGATTGTCAGCTCTCAGTAAGAAGTTACTTCATAGAAAGCAATAGTCAGTAGAGTGGTTCACTACTTAGTCTTCCTGTAATGGAGTCTGATAGCAGTAGTTTTAGTTGACATAAATAACAAATACTTGGCTAAATTATTTTATAAACAGTTAACCATGCCTTGGTTTTTCTCATATTAATTTATTTTATTTTTACATTAGAAATATAAGTGCATTTTTAGTGTGGAAATAAACATTTACAGGAAGTTCTTGTTGATGTTATTTCAAAAGCATCCAGCATTTGATACATCCAGCATTCTCTCATGGTTGT
This sequence comes from Peucedramus taeniatus, assembly GCA_013400575.1. Lineage (NCBI taxonomy): Eukaryota > Metazoa > Chordata > Aves > Passeriformes > Fringillidae > Peucedramus > Peucedramus taeniatus. The sequence continues at coordinate 93,978 of WBNO01014413.1, read as the reverse complement.
TTTCTTTTGCTGTTGATGTTGAGTTATACTTGAGCTTCCCAGAAATTCTCTTTATCAATATAAAGCTCAGTACATTTTGGATTATTCAAACTGGTTCAGCTATTTTTGTTGCAGTTTTGAGCTCACTGCTGAGCTTTGAAATCTGGCCATAGAGGAGTTACTTCCAAGTCACCTCCAGTTCCCAGTAATGGTTAAAATATTGCATTGCTCATGGTATAAAAAACCCTCAGCTATATAGCTTTCTGCAGCAGAAATCATGAAGTGACTAGTGTTAAAAATCATTAGTTTGGGGACTCATAGGGAAATCTATTTCAGATGGTAATTTAGAAGCAAAGGGAACAGCAGTAATAGTGATAATAAAACCTTACTCTTTGGTTAGTGTTTTCCCATAAGTCATTTATTATGGAAGTATGAGAGAATAATAAATGACCAGGCTTTTTAAATAGTCTTTGGTGGAAATATATTTACTTCCTGTTACACTCCCTGAGACACTGTATATCAGTGTACAGTGCTGAAATGGTGTAACAAAAATTTCTGTGACATTTGGCTTCTTTAGTCCCGTCACAGATGCATTTTCTCAGTGTGAATTGAAGTGGTGCATAATCTTTGATTTTGGTGTTAAGCTGTGGAAGTGCACACATGGCCACTGTGATTTATTGCACTTTGTCATGGAACCTGGAGCTCAGCCTCACAAAATGAGTGAACTTGATACCCTTTGCAACAAAGTGAGCAGGGAAAGAAGAGCAGACAAGGCTAATGAGTGGCAGTGAAGAAGGAAAAAGGAGGATGAGGAGTCCAGACTTGAAAAATAAAGAGCATTTACATAGTACACTTGAGGTAAAACATTGGTGTGTCAGTCAGGAGTCATCAGCAAGCTGAGAAAAGTTAACTGCAAGCTGCAATTTGTTTTTACTTCTCCAATGTGTTCTCACACCATGATATAAAGCTGTAACTTATGATGTATGCACTGTGCTGTATGTCCTTGCAGAAGTGTGTCTCATTTCACAGTTAGAAAATCAGATGAAAATTTCTTTATTCATTCAGCTGTTATAAAACTTGTCTCCTGTATGATTTTGAAGAACGTAATAATATATTTTTTAACATGAATAGAAATATGTCAGGTGGAAAGACAATTTCAAAGTAAGGATTTGCTCGCCATAAGTATTAAAAGTTTGTTTACTTTGTCCAATTTTATAATAAAATGGAATATGAAGACAATGTTTGCGGAAACTCATGCTGAATTATTCTGTAGACTGTTCTGAGCCTGAGGAAATTATGTATTCATTGCTGAACATTCATTTATATCTACCAAAATGTTGGTTTTTCTCTCCATCTTTCTCACCTCATCCAGATTTATATATTTGAAAATAACATCTACTATCAGCCTGATGTAAAGAGCAGCTCATTGCGCCTGACATCCTCAGGAAAAGAAGGAATTATTTTTAATGGAATTACAGACTGGTTATATGAAGGTAAGCTGGATGAATATATCTGTTTATTAAAACTGGTGAAAGGTCCTTGTACAGAACCAACAGCACAAATCTGTTCATTCCAGAAAATGCTGAGGGTGGGTTTGCTCTTTCCCTTCTCATTTTCCTGCAAGATTGCCTTTGTATCTGCTCATTCTTTGTACTGGCTGCTGGTTTGCATATAGCAGTGTTTTCTGAGAAAGAAGAATTCATTTCAAACCAGAATGTAGCAAATGAGCTCTTGGTAGCATGTAAAAGTGAGCAGGGCTTAGTTTGCTCCTTTTAGGGACAGCAGTGATGATCCATTTACAGTTAAAACACCCCAACAGAAAAAGGCACCCAGATGTGAGGGGGGGATAGCTCAGTCTGTCTTCCACAGCCAGTGCCACAGAATGTTTCTCTCTGCACCCAAAATGCTTTTAACATAATGATAAATTTAAGGAAAAAAATAAGAGCAGATATCTAGCTTGTATAACAGCTCAAAATTATTACACATTTCAGCTACTCTTTCTATGGGACTCATGTATTCTATAGATAAATATCTTGATGTTAAATACTCAGTTACCTGAGGTACAGAATTTCTTGTGTGAAGAGTTTTTTTAGGAATGGTGTTAATGTCATGCAGCATGGAACTTCACCTTAAAAATGGTCTGTCCACACCTCTTGCCATTGCAGTAGTTATGAGCAAACACCTCACTGTGGGGTTTTTTTCAGATCTCTGCCCAAGTGAACTCTGAAGTTAGAATGGTGATCTGCATCCCTCAGCCTGTATCTGATAGTTACCCACTTCCAAGGTTTCCAGTAGTGTTTTGAAATGTTTTAATGTGGCAGCACGTTTCAAAAGAACATTTTTAAAATGGAATATCATTTTATATGCATTTCATAATCTTAAAATATTATCTGACAGCATGCAAACTGAAGAATTTCAGCAGATATAGCTCATCTAAGTTGATGCAGTATATCAAGTTTTTGCTAAAAAAAAAGTGAAGTTAATAAGAGTCACAGCCAGGAGAACCAAAAGTTATCTTGTTTGAGACTAGAAAGTGTCTGAGGTGTTGTGGGCAATGATCCCAAATCCTTCCTCATGAAGCATGTCCTAAAGCCTTCTTTTGGTGAAGAAGCCTTCTTTGCTCATTAATTTCCAAGTTTTTTAATCCCAAGCAGGATGTTGCATTTCCTGACTTGCAGAGAGCTCGCTGGGTTCCCGGGGCTGCAGGCAGGCAGTGAGCCCTTCTCAGTTCTGAACACCATGAAATCAGGGTGAGAGGGACTTCTGTCTGCACACGCTGGAGAACTCCAGTTTCTGTTGGCACAGGAACACCCTGCTCCTTTCCCATTAACCCAGAGCACTGCTCCACTTTCAGCAGTTTTTTAACAGCATCAGAAGCTGAGCAGGTTGAATATTTTCCAGGTGAAGTTGGGAGATTTTCAGTTGAATCGAGCTCCCTTCCTCCTTTGACCTCATTTGTTTTCTATTATCTTTTCATGAGATTGTTATTAGCAGTTTACCTTACAAAGCATTTGGGGATAGCTTTTCTTTGTGTGAATAACCTTGTCTAAATGCAAACAGTAATATTTTAAAGCAAACATAATTGTGGTTTTTTGCTATCTGATATTCACCATTCGTTCTCTGCTCTTCTCCTGTGTAAAAGGTATCAGTTATCCAGCCAGGGAGAGAAGCATGACCCAGAATATATGACTTTGAATATAGGTCCCAGCTTCATTTCACCTAAACTTAAATAATTCAACCCATTAAGCTGCTTCAGAACCCTCAGAATCCAATTAGCAAATTGGAGAGTCTCTATTGACAGTTTAAGTAGTTTTGTTAGGTAGGCTCTCAAATTAGGTATGCAGTCTGGCTTTTTCCCTTAGTACAATATTCTCAATTAGTTTTCCAGCCAAATTCTTCAGATTTAAATACAAAATCCTTACTAAGCAGGCCAACATATCAAATACATAATGAAAATTTTAAATGTTTTCACAAGTGGAAGCAGAAGACTTGTACAGGGAGAATTCAGAATTGCTCAGGAGCTGCTGGGATTCCAGGAGTTTGGGTTCTGTGCCTGTGGTTGTTTCTGGTTTGTTTCTTTTGACTGTGCTGTACAATGACAATAAATGTAAGAAAACATTGAGTGACATTCTTGGATTCATTTGGAAAGCAAATAAAATTTGGATTAAAAAAAAAAGTTTGTTTCACATTTTCAGAAAGTTTTACTCCCGAAAAACTGAACTTCCCAGGAATTAAAGCTGTCCACTAGACTGAGACAAGAAAATAATAATACTGCCCTCTGAAAATAATTACATAAATATGGCTGTGTGAAGATCTGCGATTAATCAGATGCCACAACTCAGAGAAATCAGATATATTGAAGTTCTATAGTAAGAGGAGAAGAAAAAAAATTGGCAATCCCAAAAATACCCCAAACCCCAAAATTATTTAAAATTATTTAAAATTTAGGTAAACACACATACTGGAATACAATAGAACCAAGCATATGTCAGTAACAATTATCTTTCACATTTAGATGATTTATTGATGTTAGTGGAAGTATGCATTTGAGGAAAATGCTCCTTCAGTGTTACTTTTTATCCAACCATTCAAGCCAGGATGATGTGAAATTACTGAAATTACAACAGACACATTTCAAGTTGGCACAGGGAGAATAACTTGGTGCCAGCTGAACAAGCTGAACATTGTGTGTGAGTTTTTTAATGGACCCTAAGGAAATCTGGTTTTGCAGAGGAACTTCTCCATTCCCACATTGCCCACTGGTGGTCTCCAGATGGGGAAAGACTGGCCTTCCTGACCATAAATGACTCTCTGGTGCCCAACATGGTTATTCCCAGGTTCACAGGAGGTCTGTACCCAAAGGGAAAGCAGTATCCATATCCTAAGGTAAGATGAGTGGGAAAGTAACCCCCACCTTCTCTTCTGTGTTCATTGATAATGTTCAGCCATGTGGAAAGAGTGTTTCCAGACAGTAATAGAGGCTGGTTTTGTTCATGATAATGAACAAAAATTAAAAAAGCTTTTGATGCTTTAAAAAACTTATGAAAAGCTTTTCAGGAGATAATAATTGAATTTTTTTATTCAGTAGATTATAACACCTGAAAAGAAACTATTGGGGGAGAGGACAGCAGAGAAACTAATTTATGTAATTTCATCACTGATATTTGGCTTGGTAAAATCAATCCAGCACCTCAGAGAGAAGGGTAAAGCATTTAAAGGACTGTGTAGGAAAAAGATCCAGCCCCAGCTGCTCTGGAGTCAGACAGTCTGTGTGCAGAGCACAGGGCAAGTTCCTTCATAGATACAGAGATCTCAGTAGATTGGGCTGTTGTTAATAAATGTGACAGACTGGTATTGAATAAGATAAACACAGTAACATATTTTCATGGCTATCAAAAAGAGAAAGAAAATGTCAGTGTTTTAGAAGATTTAAAGAAGGTATTTTAGATTTGTTTTGGAAAGTGAAAGAACAGCCCAGACACAGGTTAATGCCTGAAATCATTTCTCATTTTCTGGGGATTTTCTAGTGAGGTGCCTCCAGATCTGCCATTTTGATTTTCCAGCTGATCAGTTTATCCAGCCCTTGCACAAAGTGTCTGGGTTCCTTTCTGTCAGGTCCACCTATATGCCACTCCTCTGGCATTTCAGGGGAAGTTTATTGAGAGCTTTAGAAAATATTCCTTTTACTTTGTTATTCCTGCTACTGCTTTTTGGTGATGAACCTTTATTCTTGATGGCTGAACAGTTAGACTATACCAGGTACTATGAAACAATAACATACATTATATAAATAGAATATATTTGTGCTATGAAATAATACTGTGAAATAATCAAATAATAGTAATTTTAGAGGTAGCTTATATACTTGCATTGGCAAAATGCCTTGAGTGACAGAGCAAAGAGAGAAAAAAGTAATATTTTTAAGTCAGCTTTGTAAATGAGCAAGGAGTAATAATATTTCATTAGCAATTCAGCATAAAAGTGATACGCAATACTACTTCAGTAATCTCATTAATGAAAAAACATTATCTTTATTTAATGTCTCCATTTAATACAAATTTAGCTCCTTGTTAAACATCATTAATTGATAATGAAGCTGGTGGTGTAGCAACGGAGATTACAAAAAAGATTTGGTCTTTATTATAGAGTGCAGCCATCAGAGAAAATTATAACTAGGATTAAAAAAGAAAATGAAACACACATGTTTTTGTGAGAACTGGAACATGCTTATTTGTGTCTGTGTACATGTCATACACACAGACTGTATTCCTAAAAAAAAAAGTTTCTTAAACTTTTTGTGTGTTTTCAGTGTTAAAAACACACAAATGGCACTTCCTTGTCCTCCATACCACTCAGAAATTAGTGGGTACAGCATTTGGATCTTATTTTGGGATAAGCCCAATTTCTAACAGGAATTTGAGGGTGTATTTCAGCCTGTGAAGAATCAAGTATGCAGCTTTGTCATTTACTATAGTAAATCTGTAGAATCAGTGATTTTTACCTTTTCCTTTCAGTATTAAGCAGGGCTCAGACCCACTGAGGAACACACTCCATTTTCTGTATCCCAAGCTTGTTACAGAGTGTAATTCTTGTGACACGGAACTGAAACTTGGGGATGACATATCTAGGACAGGGATGTGGGACCAGCAGCACCTCCTTGCAGCCCTCCAGAGCCTCTCTTCCTATTTCCATTGCCTTCTCTTCATCTCAGGAACATCCCTTAGCAGCAAGCCATGTTACAGGAGAAGGATGATTCCCACCTCCCTGTAGATCCTCAAGATTTATCAGACTCTTCCCAGTGGGTATCTATCAAACTGCCATGTTATTCCCTTTTAGCCACAAAAAGCATTTTGTTTCCCTGGGATCTGGCCTGCCAAAGCAGCTGACTCCTGGTACAGCCCAGAAACTGAGATTTTCAGCTCAGCAAACAAGGGGAGGAAGACTGGGGGGAAATGGTAAAGAAAAAGAGAGGTGGGAGAGGAGGAATGCTATCCCAGACTGAGGTAGTGCAGCTTTTCAGAAGAAGGAAAAACACCATCTGAAAAAGGCTTAGCTGGAGGCTGGATTTACCTGCAGATTTAGGAACTGACTGTGTTTTGGCAGCTGACTTCACTGAACTGGGCAAAGCCACTTCTAGTGCTGGTCACTTGCTCTGCACAGGAAGGTCTTTCATCAGTAAAGGGTGGTGAGAGAATCGCTCAATACTTGATATTTTTATCTGTGTGATTCATATGGCTATGAAATTAATTTTTCAGATTTAAGATACTTGAGCTTTAATAACTTTTCATTATTATAAAGATACTGAATTATGTTAACAACTGAGTCTGCTTAGCTGTCACTGATTCAGTGCCTCTAAAACTCCTATTTTTTTTTTCTTTTCCGAAGGCAGGTCAAACAAACCCCACAGTAAAGCTGTTTGTAGTTAATCTGTATGGACCAGCACATACCCTGGAACTGATGCCACCTGACAGCTTTAAGTCAAGGTATATAATTTCATGGTGAAATATTTTATGGTAATTGTTCCCAGAACAATCAGGATGTTCACAGGGGCCACTTATTCTGAACTGTTGCAAACAGTCTTAGGCTGGTGTAGCTCTCTTCTGCATAAATTGAGGTACTCTAATTTATTGCAGGAATAATTTCATAGTGAATTATGCCTTGCAAGTATTAGTGTCAACTGGAATGCTTACTGATTATGTAAGTAAGAGAAATTATTTTGAGTGAGTTGAGCATTTTGAAGTATTTTCTTTCTATTGATGGGCCACTACTGAAAAACAACAAAATCTGGTAGTGCTTGCTAACTCTTCATTAATTTGAACAGTGCTATAAAGTCTGAAAGAGATTTCTTGCCATCAAGATAAGCATCTTCTTTCTCCTAAATGGCATTAATGTTGAACTTTAATTGTCAGAAGGCACAAAGAAGTTAAGCAAGAAAGCAACGTGTAAGAAAAGATCCTCAAGAAGATAATCATGAAAATGTTGTTCAGTTGTTATGGTTTCACTTCAGGGTTTTCAGATTCATTCTGCCTCCACAGCAGATGGAAAGTAATAGTAGACTGAAATATGAATGTTAGTATCTTAAAACTTTTTTTGTCTTCTTGAAACTGAAGCCAAATCTCTTTGCCAGTTCTTTAGAAAGATATTGTTGTTGTTCAATTGATAAAAATTCTGGCTTGCTAGTACATGAGAAGACTGAGTAAATCTATTTAAATCTGGGGGAAAAAAGTTAGTTTCTTCTTCATTTTAACTTTTATGGTGTAATTTCTGTGCTGTAAAACTTAGAAAGTTTGTGTATTTGTTAGCCAGTTTTACTGTAAATTGTGAATTTGACTGGGGATTTCAGTAAAAGTCTTCACACTGGTCATCAACCCATATACGTCCATGTACCAACATATAGAGAGGTGTGAAAAATGTGCTTTAAACAGGCTTTTCTAGAGTGAAAATCTTTGAAGTTTGTAATGATTGGGAGGTTTTTTCCTACAGTATTAGCTTTTTAGTAAAAGTAGCAGCTACCTTTAGAAGTCAGTTTATTTCAGTGTGTTTCTAATCCTTTCATTATGGAGTTAGTAGTAAATAGGTCATGGGAGTATTTCAGAATTAAATCGAATGGTTCATTATCACATATAGTTTTAAGGAACTTTCAGGGCAGAATTTTTTTTAGAAATAGTTATAGGTTATTTGTTAAACTATTTTTAGAAATAGTTATACAGGTTATAACCATCTGCAGTTATGGAGAGATTCACTCCTACACAGAGAAACCATAGAAATGGGAAGGGAGGGGCAAAGGGAAGGGGAAAGAGGTTCTGTTAGTTAACCACAAAAAGCGACATTCAGATTCTCATCTTGTCCCAAATTGTGTCTGGTGTAGGACCTTTGAAGACATAAAACTGTTTCCCTGATTTTTAGGGCATCTGGGAACTTGATGTAAGATTAAATAAATTCAATGAAAATTCAATGAATAAATTCAATGAAAAATTCATTCCCTTCTTTTAGGGATCCTGTAAAGGTGCTTGGTAATATTTCCCAAGTCCTATTCAGGCTGTTCTCATATAAAGATAGGGATAACACTTGTAAATTTTACTCCTGAAAGTTTCATTCGGTAGAAAAATTTACCACTTACTATGCACTATTAATGCCACAAAAAGCCTGACAGTCTTTCTTCACATATGTGGTTGTATTTCATGCAATTACTGTTTCCCCCTTGGTGCTTCCATTTCATGTGTACAGTTATGTTTTCTTCAGTGACAAACATATTTAATATTTTGCTTCAGTCCTTTGTCCAGAATGCAATTAATTTTTCCTCTTGGAAGTGAGGTTATGAGGAAGCTGGAGGTGTGTACAGTAGAGCCTGAGAAGCTTGGAGACACAAACTGATTGCACTCCTGCTTGTGTCAGCTGGTGTCATAATAGATTTTGTTTTACTTGTTGATACATTTTTGCTCCTCAATAAGATTAAACATCTGTTAAATAAAAAAAATTTAAAAAAAAAAAAGGTAAATATTAGACTCAGAACACACTTGAAGTCCCCATTTCTGATTATCATTCTGGTATCCAGATATGAAAATAGCTGTTTTACAGGAAGTCAGATATGAAAACCAAAGGAATCTGCATGCTGGGTTGTTCAGGTTTGTTCTGCAAGCACAGCACCAGGCTGGGTGAAGCTGCAACTTTGCTGCTGGTGCTACTCAGCATCTCTGATCTAGTAAGGAGCTTTTTGAATGTATAATTAAAAGGCTGTTGTCAAAGAGTAATGAGATCTCTATCAGTAATACATTAAAAGCCTAATTATATTCAAGCTAAGCCCCTTGTTTTAAAGGGGGTCTGAGTTTTTTTCAGACAAGCTGACTCCACTGTTGCACATAACTCAGCTGGACTGTGAGAGCTGCCAGCAGGGGAGAAGGGAAGGAAATAGCTGGGCTGGGGTGACAGACTGCAGCAGGTCTTCTCCCAACATCCCCAGCCTGACAGCCCAGCAGGATCTTAGGAGGAGGGAGGCAAATCCTCAATACCACAAGCCCAGGGGAAGCATCATGTGCTCAGCCAGTGTTGTTGAGGGACAGAAAGTTTGGCTGATATTATGAGCTCTTTGTTAAAACAGAAACAGGAACACGTTGATAGTTAGAGGGACCTCCCTTTTATCCAGAAGTCCTGTTACAAGATACTTGTTATTTTATAATTTTGAAGTGGGCTCTAGCTGAACTCTAATATTATAGAATTTTTTTTCTTTGGCAGTAGGACTGGATTATCTTGCAAAAATGTGTGTCATCTGAAGTTATTTGTTGTAGGAAAATACTGGCTTCTGATGGAATTCAGTGCTTGTTTCTAAGCTGGCTGGAAAGTACACAGTTCATGTGTATTTACAAGCATATGTCTCACAGTTGGTAAAGTTTGTGTATATATGCAAAAGATTTCCCAGGGGAACATCACACTGAAGGGCTGAGCCATCCCACTTGTAGGAACACAGATGTTGGACATTTGGGGTTATTTCTCCATCCTTTAATACTGGCACTGTCATGCAGTACAGATTCAGCATTTGAATGAACTATATATATGGGGTTTTTTTCTAAAGTCTAATCTGAAATGTCAATGAGCTGAACATTGTGTTTTCAAATGTTTTGCTTAGAGAATATTATATCACCATGGTGAAATGGATAAGCAACACCAAGGCTGTGGTGAGATGGTTAAACAGAGCTCAGAATATCTCCATCCTTACAGTTTGTGAAACCACAACTGGAGCTTGTACCAGGGTAAGCTGTTTGGTTTTTGGTTGTTGTTTTTTTTTTTTTTTCCCCAAGGTCTCTTTTCAAGGTTTCTTTGGCATTTTGTTTTCATATTCAGAAAAAGATATTTGGAAATCAGTTTGCAGATGCAGTAGTTGCAAGCTGAATATAATTACTCAACAGGGAGGAAATGGATGTGAGAAAATTCCAAATCTGGTGAAATGAGTTCATTCAATTAGCAACTTTGAGTGACATTTTCAGAATTACTAGGCTTTGTTCATTCATTAGCTTCATTGGAAGCTGCAGTTGCTGATCATGTATTTGGGATATAGCTAGAGCAGTGACAAGCTTGTCCTCTGACAGATACTTTCAGCTGACTGGTTTCTCCTCTCTCCCCCTGCAGAGTTTTATTTTAGATCTTTCTGTCTCTCACAGCTTACATACACTTAAGGAAAGGGTGTAAAATTCTTATAACTCCTTCAAATTTGATCACAGAATAAAATAACTTCAGAAAAAAAATAAAAAGAAAGGCAACAGTGATATTTTATTTTTGAATGTAAGCCAAACTGAAATACATTTTTCTCTTTGAATCCAGACGAATTCCACCTCTGGACCCAGACTTTGACTTCTGACACTCCTGCATTACATCTCTCCATTTTCGCAGTCAATCTTGCATCTTGAATGCATTTGGCCGCTTTCCCATTCTGAGTCACAGTCTCTTCCCAGAACCAGCTAAAACTATAAATATTTTCTGTACATGCTGATATCAGTACCAACAGATGCTCCAAAGCAGAGGGTATAATTTGGCAGTGTAAATGGTTATGAGTGATTAATGTTGGCCTCTGAGTCAAAAGGCTCCCATCAGTGTCTGCTGCTGAAGTCAGTCATATTGAAGTGTTAGAGATTGTTTCCAAGCTCCTCGTCTTCTTTTGCTGCCTACTACAGGGTGCTTTTCCTCACTCAGAAACTATGAATGAATCCCAAAGTATGGATTAAGATTGTGACCCTGGAGATTTGGTTCCTCTGAGCCTTTTGTCTTTTTATTAAGAATTTTAGTCCTGAACCACTGCAGCTGCTTCTGAGAGGGAAACCTTTATGTGCTCCAAGGTCAATTGGACTTGTTGGAAGTAGGTATCCAGGGAGCTGTAATCCAGGACATAATGTAAGAGAGAGAGACTGAGAAGTCCCACTCCAGAATACTTACAGTGCAGCAAAGGACATTTTTAGGGGGGTGAGGAAGGGTAGTGATGTACTCTCACGGTTGTGAGCGCAGCCCAGGCCTGGCTCATCCTGGAGAGCTCCTACACTTCACCCTCTGGAATAAGGTGATGCTCTTGAAATCACAAATGTATGAGGAAAGGCTAAATATTGTGAGAATTTAGCATTTTATCACACCATTTGATTTCAGCTGTAAACATTTTTTTTTTTTCTCTCTAGGATGTTGCACACGTCCTCAGTTTCAAAAAGGAATGTATAAAACCAACTGCTGCAATAGCTACAGATTTTCATTTTTCAGGCCATATACATACAGATTCTTCTATAACTAATAAATTTTCATTACTTCACTGTGTCTATGACAATTTGCAGCAGTTGATGTGTATTATATATTTTTTCTAACAATGTGTGCATGATATTTTGTTGTTTTGTTGTTTTTTTCAAATGGCATGATGTGAAATACGAGTATGAACAATAAAACTCAGTAATTTGTTTTTATTTTTTGTCTCATCACTAATGCCACACTTTAACCCATTAAAGCACAGGATTGTGATTTGAAAAGGTCTCACAATTTGAGCTTGATGCTGGCTGTTTGCCCAGTGTTGATGAAGGACCTAAAATATACAGTTGTCAGATGATGCCTAGAGGTAAAAAACAAATAGAGCTGCCTGTGCAAAGCTTCTTGATAGCTAATCAGAAAGGACTGAAATGGCATTTTTAGTTCCCCTGTGGTGTTCTACCAAAAATTCTAAATAAAGCAGCTGACTTTGTAATTAAATTATCATTTGTTTCAATGCAAGCGCCAACAAAGAGATGAGGAGATTGTAACACAGTAGGAAAAAACCCCATTAAATAGCTAGAGACCTTTTGCTGAATGTGGGAAATATCTATATCTTTTTATTATCTATAGCTATTCCATAAAAGCAATTTTTTTTTCTTCTAGAAATATGAAATGCAGTCAGATCTGTGGCTTCCTAAACAGGTACAGTATAAATGCTATTTCTGGGTGCATAATGCGTAATTGCTTCATTGTCATTTTTATTTAACTGTGTGTTATTTTATAAGCTAATAAAATCCTGAGACACCTGTGAGGGTTTTGGAGGCAATATTCCCTTCAGTTTCTGGTCTGTCTGGATTCAGTTCAGTAAGCATTTAGATGAACAGCTGATTAACTGCCCAAGTCTGGGATGGTGGAAGACAGACCAGATGAATCTCATTCCAGGCATGTCCTACTTACTGTGATTTGTTTCTGATTTAAAAATGATCTCACAAAATTAAAGCAGAAGGAGTTCAAAGATTAGAGGTCATATGGGCTATAATTGGAATGAGAAAGTAAAATATTTCTAAATTCATACCCAGAACAATATGTTTAACTAATATGTCAGCCAATTATTCCACTTTCATTGCTTCAGAAGAACTGTCCAATAACTGGATGAAACACATTCCGTTTAAACTACATTTCAGGCTTCATTTTGCAATGTGCAAATGAGAAATCATTTTAACAAAAAAAAACTATGCTTTTATAGCAAGCCATTTCCTTTAATATTTCTGTGCAAAGCTAGATGTGGAGAGATGGTATCACATCAGGCTACAGTTTGTGGTAAAACCCTGATTTAGGATATCACTTCAATGGGCTTATTTTTTCCATAAAACTTTATGAAAATCCGTGGGCGTTAAACATGTACTTGGTGAGTCCAAGCCATTGAGACTGTTGTTGTCCTTCTCAGCAGTGGGAGTTATCTCTGTTGTTATTTGTATGTCTGTAAAGGACACTGTCCTGGAAAGTCCTCCTGCATTAGGAATGAGATTACCAGAGCTTTCATTGTGAGGGAGAGTTCTGCAAGGGCTGTAACACACACTTTAGGACAGGACTGCACATGGCATGAACTATATTCAGCTTTAACCACCACATTTTTGTTAAACTTAGCAGAATATACTTAAAACCTAAGAATGTTTTGTCCAACTAACTTCTGAGCACAGCAAAACAAGGAGACAAAAAAATTTAGTCTGATCTTTTGTTAAGAAGTGTAGTGAGAAGTGTGCCAGACTAACACAATGTTACCTTTACAGAATGAAGAACCTGTGTTCTCCAAGGATGGCAGCAAGTTCTTCATGACTGTGCCAGTGAAACAGGGTGGCCGTGGCGAGTTCCACCACATAGCCATGTTCATTGTGCAGGTAAGGCTCTGCTCAGGCTGCTTATGATATCCTACTGGTTATCTGGGATTTTCCTGTGGCCCAGGCAAAGGCCTGAACTTCAGTTTAATCAGAACACTTGTGTCATGGTCATTTGTCCTGTCCAGCTTATCTCTCAGTGCAGTGGGATGTATTTATAACTTCTTCCAGAATAAACACTAACTTTACCTCCTCTAAATACGCTATACATGCATATTTTTAAATAACAAATAATTTTAAATATCTCTTCAGAACCTGCTCTTACAGAGCAGTAAAGGGAGGCAATACCCAAACTTAAAATCTGTGCAAAAGTTAGGACACTTTTATTACCCTTTGCAACATTTTTCAGCAGCTTCCATTTCCCAGGGTCATTACTTTTTCCAAAGAGGAATCTTAAAGAAGATCAATTTGCAGTGTGACTTTCAAGGTCACCAGTATGAAGTTGTGATGAACTAATAAATGAAATTATGCCCTGGAACAGAACACTCCAAGGCATCTATTTAAATCATCAGAGTATTAATCCAGGTGCTTTAGCAGAGCCATATGACATAGGAGGGATTACCAAGGTACCCAAAACATCAAAATAGCAGATTTGTGCCAGGCAGCTCTTGTTATCTGCCTTTATGACAGTGTTCTGGTATGAACATTATTAAGTCTGAAATATGTTCACATTGCACTGCAGACAGAACAAGAACAAAAGAACTTTAATGACAGTTTAACCTGAAGAAACAAGAACAAAGATGCTCATTCACTAGAGTAAATATATCAGGAAAGAGTCAGTGAAGATAAAAGGGATCACAGACATGTCAGATTCTATTTCCTAAAGAAAACAATAACTCAGATGACAGTCTGGTAAAGGTGTATTGATATAATAACCACATAAAAATTCACACCTGAGCAAAACCATTTAGCCATTTGTGGTGGGTCTAGCACTGGCCAAATGCCAGTGCACCCACTGGAATATACTTGCTCATTTCCTGCTCTAAGATAGGATTAGGAGGAAGGCAAAGCAGGCTCAAAACTTTATTAACATTAACTAAAAGAAAGGCAGGCCAGCCTTTTTACCTGTTCCCAGGCTGGAAGGAACAGAGAGAATTCCCGGGGTTTATTCATTTTAAAATGTAAATCTCACAGAGGCAGATCTAGTTTTTAATTGGCTTATTAACATGCCTATTCTCACAGCTAGCCAGCAATTGGTTTTGCTAGGCACAGAGGAAACTCTCAGCAGCTCCTCTCAGAAAAGATCACTTCCGTGGGTGGCTCCAACGCCAAACCAGCACGTCAATCAAGTCTTATTTTGGTATCTTTCACAGTATGAATAAGTACCTTTAAAATACATGAAATAATAATGATCTGGATCTGAAAGTTCACTTGCAACACTCCCAAGGATGTTACAGATACAATCAAGTTTGCCTTAGCCTTGTAGGCTCTGGCATTTCTTGCTAATAAAAAGCCCAGGAAACTCGATCCTAATTCAGGAAAATATCTGAGCAAAGATCAGCCCCACTCCTATTCAGTAAGGTACTTAAATATATGCCTACATTTAAACACATCTTTTAATTCCAGTAGAATAATGTTTAAAGTCAAGCTTATGTTTCAGAATTTAGTATTCTGTCCCTTTTAGGCAGAATTAGAGCCCTGAATACTGCACAGCTCCAAAACTAAAAAATACTTCTATTTTGCCTGCCATCAGCATGAATAAACAAATCTGAATGGTTTCACCAATGACAAATTTGGCTTTAAGCATGTAGCTGCTCCTGAGAAAAAGGAAATGTGATATCCCATGTCTCAGCCATTATTCATCAGTAAGCAACATTCTGCGTGGTAATGGGGCTGATACAGAGCAGTAAAGGGCAGGAAATATGTTTATATGATGTGTTTTACACACTGCATTAATCTGATTGTCCATTATTTCTAAAGCAAACATAGAGGCATAAAAAGTATATTAACCGTTGCACATAAAGGCCTTTGTCACATTAGATGTTTGTCACACCTTGTGAGAGCCACAGCAGCACAGCAGGTGCCCTGCAGAATTTAAAGCAGTCAGCAGATCACCAGTACCCAGATGGTCACAGCATTTCCATGATGGAAAAGGGTAACTTTGGAATTTGGCACTGAGATTCTCATTCCTTCTCCAGTGCCACTCAGTAGGGACATCAGCCCACTGACAGAAATCAGCTTTCATTGCATTTCACTGCATTTCAGTGCAGGAAAGTTAAAACAGAACCAATGTGGACTTGCAGGGATAAAGAAGCAAATTTTAGTGGCTCGCTTTGATTTAATCACTGATGCCGATTTCTCAGTCTTACAAAACATTCTGGTCTTTTTCAGGCTGAATTTCTTTGACTGCACTTCAGAAAATCACATGTCAATGACACAAAGCACGTTAGCAGAGACATCTAATTAAATCTTTATGCAGGGAGAAGTTACTGTCAGAAAGGTTACTGTCTATCATAGATTATTTACTGTATGAATGTAGAGGGCTGGATGTGTGGTTTATTGTTTTCAAGTGCTTTTAGTAACTTATGAAATATTTAAAAGAAACTAATCTCAAAATGAGATTGAATCATGTCCTATGTATCTAGACATTTCTTTCATGGAGTTCTGCAACTCTAGAAAATCTTATTTTTTTCCAACCACAAAATAAGAATTATAAAGTAACTTTAATGGATCAAGGGGATGACTTTCTTCAAGCTTCATAAATTATGTATTATGGCTGTAACCTTGAAAAATAACTATGTTTATTAACGCTTGGCTGCGCTTTTTATTGCTGTTTCTTGTTAGATTCTGTGATCTTAATATTTAAATATCTATTTCAGCAGTTGCAGCTTCTGTCTCTAGAGAAGAAATAGTCACTTACAATAAATCACTAATATGTATTTTAATCATTCCTGGAGACAGCACTGAATATCAGAATCTTCCTGAACAGGGAGCCCCATCATAAACACATGTACAGTACCTAGCACAATTCCCTGATTTCATTTGGTATGTGCAAGGCTGGTCATAGAGTTGCTGCATCATTCTTTCCTTGTGGGTCTGTTAGGAAACAGATCAGTTCCAAGGGACTTGGTTCTGCCTTCCAACATGTCTCAAAGGGTATCATGGAGCATTTGCTTCCTTTTAGTTATTGCTGCTGTTGATATGGACCACAAGGCACAGTTCAGAAATACATGGATTAAAAGAAAAGGCCAACCTTTTTGCCTTTATGACATTTGTAGGCCTTGTAACTACTGAGTATCACCTCTGGGATGTCATGTCTTTTCTATATAAAAGTTTGTCTTGAATTTGAAAACTAAGAATAGGTATATCCAGGCCAAGCATAATAACCCTAATACAGAAGAATCCACATTAAGTATGTCCAAGTTGTGAGGGTTAAACTTTTAATCTACAGTAGTCTGAGCCACAATTTTACATTTTGCAGTAGGAAACACCCTCAGATAAGCTTCTCACTTAGGTTTTTTTGATTTTAACCTGTGTCTGATGAAGAGTCTGCTGCAACTTCCAGCCAAAGAGTTGGTTTTACCTGCATTGCTTCCTGACTTCTATTGTTTGTTGACATGGGGCAACTGAAAGAAAAATTGTGCTGAAAGCTAAGATTATTTTAATGACTTTAAAAGGCTTATAGATGGGAGGGAAAGGATAAGTGAAGTTCAGGCCTGTCAAAATGTGAGGTTTGTGGTTTAAAGATGTTATGTTGCATATTGAAGTTTAAAAACCTGTAATGAGTAATGACATGTGCAGGCAATCCTGTTAGGCAGAGAAGAATGTGGCAAGGTGAAAGTTAATGTTTTCCATCTCTCAACAGGCTAAAAGTGAACAAATCAGTGTGAGACACCTGACATCAGGGAACTGGGAAGTTATCAAAATCCTGGCATATGATGAAAATACTCAAAAGATGTAAGCACTATTCCCTTTTTTTATAAGAATATTCAAGTTATTAAAGTTGAATCCATTTAACTCAAAATTAAATAACAATATTTCTTTCATTTTGGAGCATTACCATAACTTTGACACACCTGAGTACATAAAGTGCAGTTTTAAGACAATTCATTTGCCATTCTTTTCCTAAATGCTTTTTAATGCAGAGGGAAAGAATCACACTGTGATATCACTTGACACTTATTTTTCAGAATAAAAGGAATCAAGACACAGTGCAGCAGTAATAACATTTTTGTAACTTCTTTACTGGAATCCAGATAAGGAGTCATAATAAATTGTTAGTACTTGATAAAAAATCACACCTTTAATGCATGAGGTCTCAGAGTTTTGGGGATCTGATCCAAGTTCATAAATTTAAATTATTTTTACAGATTATCAGAGCTCCTGATTCTCACCCATAGAGAGCTATTTCCACAGCCCATCTTAGTGATAGAGTGGAAGGAAATGCAATGCATTTGATGCTTTTGGGGAGGAGTTTAGAGCTAACTCAAAATGTCTGAAGCCTTCACCTGACTTCAGTGGATCTTGCTTAATTTTCACTTCTATCTGTCAATGGCAAAAATTATGCAAGCATATCTAATTCTCATTAGCTTTAAAATAAATTATATTTTAACAAGAACTTTTTTGAGGCTGCAATAAGTCCCATCTTTTCCACTGGTACTGGAGAAAAACATTTTTTTACAAGTGTTTCTATGGGTTTTGAAAATACATCCATAGAGAATTTCCTGGTACTTCTTCAAGGCCCAGGGGTAAAAATGAGGTCTGGATGCACTCAGGCTGCAGAGAGGTGACAGATGTCACATGGGCTGTCTCAGCCACTTGAGGGATTGCCTTGGCCTCCTTCTGCCCATCAAGCAGAAACTTTGTGGGGATCTCATCAGGGAAATACCAAGGGCTTGTCTTGGTGTTCTTGCAAAGTTTCTTTCCACCCATGTAAAGTAGATAGAAGAAAATGTTGGTTTACAGCTCAAAAATGCTCTCAGATCTCATAAGACTTATTGTAATATATGACATAATTTCATTGAGACCTTTATCTACGGCTTGGATTTATATTGCAAACCCTTGGAGTGAAGCAGAAACTTTCTCTTCTGAATTTTTAATATGCAGAGAGGTGTCCTGGTTGCTACTGGAGCTCCTGGTCATGACAGAAATTAAAACCATAAAATCCTGTTTTCATCACAGTTTTAACATGAAATTGTATAGCTTCTGAAATAACTAATCTGTATATTGGATCTAAGTTTAATCTTGGAACTTGAGTTTATATATAAGTATTTGATCTTCATAGGTATTTGTGACCTTTACATTTTTAAAAATGTTACTTACGGTGTCTCTCATTTCTCTAAACACTACCCAAATCAGACAGTTTACCAAACTGACTTTTAACTTTTTTCCTCTTTTGGACACAGTTATTTCTTAAGCACTGAAGAGTCCCCAAGAGGAAGACAGCTACACAGGTAAGAAGTACATGGGGCTGTGTTATCAGCTTCTTCAACCCAAGCCATAAGTGCCATGGTGCTTGGGTAATCATTTACATTGTGTAAAAATTAGTATGCTTGAGCTGTAGCAAAGAAACTGCCACAGCTTTTCAAAATGAAAATTGCCATTTTCTAAAAAATGGAAGAGTTTCCAACACAAAATATTTTTACCACTTACATCTTCACTAGTTCCTTATAAGCATCTAAAAAGTTAAACCTAAATACAAGCATTTAACATGACTGTATTTTA
Organism: Peucedramus taeniatus; assembly: GCA_013400575.1. Classification (NCBI taxonomy): domain Eukaryota; kingdom Metazoa; phylum Chordata; class Aves; order Passeriformes; family Fringillidae; genus Peucedramus; species Peucedramus taeniatus. The sequence goes on along the minus strand of WBNO01014413.1, from coordinate 74,725 downwards.
CTAAATAAAAATATTTATAGGGTTTAATCATGTAACTTAAAGTGTGGGGAAAATCACCTTATTTTCAATGCTTAAACCTGAGGTTAGTGGGGTTTTCATGGTTTTCTACTAATGTTAATGTTGCTCCCCAGCACTGTGAGTTACTGAAGTGCCAGTGGTGCTTTGGGCAGCTTTTGGATCCTGTCCACACAGCCAAGATTACTTTATTGTATTTTGTTCCAAGGTAAAATGTTTCTGATCATTTTCTTCCCCCAGTGTATCAACGGTGGGGTCATTGAACCGTCAGTGTCTCTCGTGTAACTTCTTGAAGGACCAGTGCACATATTTCAGTGCAAAGTTCAGCCCCATGAACAGGCATTTTCTCCTGCACTGTAAAGGTAAGGCAAATGCACAAGGTACAATGCTGCTTGCCTCTGAATTAATGTATTCCTTGAGAAGGGCATGAGGCTGAACTCAACATTTAGGTCAGCAGTGGATTACTCAAAGCTCTGTACAGAGCCTATTTTAAGACTGCAAGTAAAGATGTTCTGTGAAATTATTAAATTAAAGATGTTCTTCTAAATTATGAGTGATCTCAGAAAGCTGCTCCAATCCTGACCCCTCTGTCCAAGTAAAGGACATCAACTTGCATTCACCCTGATCCTTCAGCAAAAAAAAAAAAATCAGAATTTTGGTGATGTTATTGTGATTTGTAGCAATTTTTTTATTTTATATGTTGGGATTGATATTTTGTGACTATAATTAGTTAAAAAAATGGGGCCTGTGTTCTCTAGCAGAGTTTGTGCACATGTATGTGCAGTGTATCTATACACCCCCATAATTATGTGTATGGGTGTATCTACCAAAAAGCAGCTGTGGTTTAATCCCCAGAGACTGATCCTTTATCTCAGTGAATTGTAATAAATAACTCAGTGTTTTACTGTTAGCTGCATTCCAGTAGCACTAAATGGCATCAGTTGTCTTCAGAATATCTATATAAACAAAAAAATTAAAATCATCCCACACAGAGAAAGTTATAACCTACACAGAGAAAATAAACAGTGATATATAAGTAATAAAAAAAAGGGTCAGAAAAGCATGAGACAATGCATAATAAAGTACATAGGTAGACCAGTCCTTGAAACTTGCAAAATTTTACTTACACCATCCTCCCAGTATTTTTTCATAGCTAGGATCAGAGTGCAAAGAGTAGAGGACAATTCATCTGAAATACATATGAATAGCTCATTTCATATTCATGCTTTTTCTCTATTTCTTTCACAACTCTAGTATTTTTTTCCCCACACAAAAATAAAACACCTGCTGACTTGAGCATTGAATGTATCCAAACAAGGAAACTATGAATATATATTGGCTAAAATAGGGGTTTGTTTTTGGTTTTGTTGTTTGGAGTTGTTTTTTTGTGGAAATGCACCTACAGTACATAGCTGATTAGAAGAAGAATGTACAAACTGTATGGTTTATACATGGTTAAATCTGCAGCAGAAGTGATGGAGCTAATCTTGAGGTCCTTCTCTGAGTAATGAGCTCCTCATGCTTTGAGCAGAGTTTTCTCTTGTGCATGTTGCAATCCCTATGGGGTAAGTCTCAGATTCTTGCAGGAGAGAGGGTTGATAAATTGGGAAGAGTTATTTGCCCTGAATCAGCAATGTGCCAGGGTCCAAAAGCATCTTGTTCCTATTTTAGCAAAATATATTCAGCTTGTAATTTTTAATGTGCTTCTTTGATATAAAAATGTGGATGCCAGTAGGAGGTTTTGCATGTGATTACTCACAAGCTCACGACTTTCAGTGACTTTGGCAGTTCTCTGTTTGAGCTGGGAAGGCTGTATGTGGATCATCCTCCCAGGATTTAACCTACACTCCACTGAATTGCAGAGTACTACCCTGAGCTGTAGATACTGGGCAGGGATGCTAAACCACTGTCATTAATTTTTTCTGTCTCTAACATTAATGTAGAGTTAATTCTGGCTGGGAGTTGTTCAGGGTCTTCTCCTGTGTTTCCTCAGAGCTTGGCAGGTCCAGCAGCAGCGTGGCCCCTGTGTAGTGCCAGGGCCCTGGGCTGGGCTGGGCATTTGGCAGTATCAACATTGATGGCAAGGTCACCACAGAACTGGCATCAAAACTCTTCTGCTTGTGAGAGTATGAGCAAACTACTTCGAGGAGACAAATGGCACATCTGCTGTGTGCATACACATTCATTTTCCCACAGCAAAAAGCCTTCACCCAATTGTTATAAAAGCAATTTGCCCAGAAAAACCCTTGAGGGACTCTGGACTGGTTCGATCTGTAGGAGTTGCAATTCTTCAACCTCCTGTTTACCCACAAGCACCTTTATTAGGATAGTTTTTCCCTCTCAATTTCCCTCAGCCAGGAGATCTCTCTCATTTTACCAGCTGTATACATCTCCAGAGAATCTACTGAGTGAGGAGGTATTTCTTGCCTGGTAGAAGGAGGCCTGGCTCCTCAGCCTCTCAGTTTTGGCTAGTACATCCTTTGCTTTTCACCCTGCTTTGGGGATTTTTCCTTTAGCACTTGACAAACACTAGCAAGATCTTTTTCTCTCCACTCAAATAAAATGGTTTAGAAAGGGAGTAATTGTTTCTTCCCTTCTATACTGCAGGAAATAAGCTGTGGGTTTGGGGTTAGTGATAGGAGGTCAATGGGAAATCCAAGTATTGTGCCTTGTTCTGATGCACTCTAACAAAATGCCTCTGACACAAATTTGTCTCTTGTTTTCCTCTGATCAGCGTTTTAATCTACTGCAATCTCCCTTTTTTTCAAAATGTCATCATCCTTCCATCTTTTTGTATGACAAATAGAGATAGGCTGGAAAATGCTGGTGCTTCCCTGCTCAGAAATGGTCTTTCTTAAATAAGAATTGAAAGCAAAATGACAAATTCAGAAGTAAAAAGAGCTGGAAATAAAAACAAACCAAAGCAAAAGAGACATCTTATGAAATTATCTTCTTAGAGAGCTAAGGCAGAAAGCTGTGATTTGTCAACAATCTACCTGTAAGATTTTTGTCAATTGTTCCCCTTGAGGGAGAGAATGAAACTGATAAAAATCTTCAGTGAAGGCTGTGAATGTCATCATGCTATTTATTTCAGGTATTTACATTTCCCAAGGCTCATGCTGTAATTAATTGAGAGAGACAACCTCTCAAAACACATAAATTAAGCTCTGTCTCTTCACTCTCAAAGGGAATTGTTTTTCTCTCAAAAACAGAATTGTAACTCCTAATTTCAAAGGGTCCATGCCTTCATCTGCCATGGGGTCCTCAGGGACTTCAGCCTTTCTGCATTCTTCTTCCTCACCCACTAGTGACTGAATGCTTGTAATTTAAGCACTGAGGTTAAACAGAGCTTCTCATGTGTAAATTCCATGTTGGGGTGGGGACACGAGATTTTCTTTGCAGGTTTACACTGGTGGAGATCTTCAGAGCAGGGACAGCAGGGACAGCAGACTCAGCCACTTCTGAGTATGCTGAATGCTTGGTCCTGCCAGTTTCACATGCCACCTTGTGCATTTGCACAGTAGCTGTTGGCATGAAGAATTATTCCTGATTTTTAGTTTCTTAGTGGTACAGTGAAAATAATGTGAAATAGGAATAGACTAAATCACACCTAGATTTAACTGTGATGCTGCTGGTTTTGCAGAGTTGGCATACCAAGGGAGCTTCTTAAACAGATAATTGTGTGAAATATATTTTTTCAACTCATCTGGTAGTTTTTTCATAGAGAAAATAGGTGGATATTATCATTAGTTCATTTCCCAGTCAACCTGTCAAATTGCTGTATTTTAAACAGTACCATTAGGTGCATCCGTAATTTTTTTATTCGTCACTTAAAACTAAAACATGGAGATTATTAAAGAAAAAAAAAAGGAATGCTCTTTCTGGGCTGCTGAACAGGCAGAAGGCAGTGTCTGCTTCACACTTTGTTGGTCCTGTAGCCCAGCCTGTGTCATTTCCAAGAGGTTCCAGTGGAGTTCCTACTGTGTTTTAAGGGAATTGTGTGTATGGAGCTTCTAGGAGCCGGTCTTGTGTGGTAACTGGTGCTTCTACAAACTACCCCACCCTTCCTCTGTTTTTCTTCTCTCCTCAAAACAGGACCAGGTGTTCCAGTTGTAAGTGTACACAGGACAAGTAATACTGCAAGTGAGTATACCTTTTGAAATAAGTAAGTTTTCTTATCATCCCTAATTTCTTTGAGGAGTGTGGGAGAGGGGAAGGTAAGCACATGAAAATGTCATGCAAGTACATGAAAACTAATTCATATAAAGTGCTATTAATCCCTTTTTAGCAACATCCACATCAGCAAATGGTAAGGAAAGCAGTTAATCCTAACACTTTTCCAGATTTTTAGATGTCTTTTGGACTAAATACATGTGACTCATCTTCTGTTTACACTTGAGTAAATTAGATGGCAGCATGGTCTTCATCCTTTTCACTTCCTATGTAGATCTGGTACTGCCATTGCAGTACACCTCCTGTGTTTTTAGAGATGTTTTTAAAGTTACAATCCAGTTATGTTGAAGTCAGGTACAGTCCTTGGATGATTGATCATAAAAGCTGACCTATATATGGTGATTTAATCCTTCTCTTCTGTTTCTCAAACCAGAACAACTCCACTGACATTTTCAATGAAGACAAACTCAATAATAAAAGCTTTTTAGGAGGATATTCTATACCTCTCTTTGTCAAGTTTTACTCATTATTTTCTTGTATATTGATGCCAATATTTACTGTTACTGTTTCCTGGCTGCTGAGGTGCTTTTTAGTGGAAGACTGTCCTTCAGCAGTTGAATTTTCCTGGTGGTGCAGCAGAGGTACCAACTCTGCCACCTCCAGATCCACTGTGACTCCACTAGCATGGAGGTGTGGATTACAGGAATGGGGGACAACTTTTCATCCAAAAGCATTAAACCAACTCTTACATATCCTCATTTCATTAATTGGATTATCCCCAGGATTTTTCCCAGAATCCAGAAATCCTGAACTATACCTGTGTGCATTGTCTTTGTCCTGGGCCAGTCACTGTTCAGTGGAGCTAATCTTGCATGTTGAAGTACCATCCTGATAAATAGTGCCATGCTATGAAGTGTTAATTAATATCTGCACTTTAGTTTCTTTTTTTTTTTTTTTCCCTTTTTAATGCCATTGTTTGTGTTTGCAAAGCCCAGTTCCACAGTACACCCAGGGCAGGGAGTTTTATCCAGCTCAGTAAAGGGGAGCTATTGCTCAAATAAATGCATTTTAGACTTCTGTGGAGCTCCTCAATTCTGTGAAGGCAGGCTTTTGCTCTTTATTACCTGCATCTAAAGTACTATGGAGTGTGAATTACTGAAACAGAGATTTATGTGCAGCACCTTAGAGTAAAATAAAGCAAGTCAGGATAGATGGACATTGTTTGTTGTAACAACAAAAAGCCAAATAATAAGAGAGATAATTCACCATTAGTGTTTCATTGCAAGATTAGATTATCCTCTTCAATTCATAAAGGAATGATTAAGGATTATTTCAATTATTCCATCCTCAGACTATAATTATACCATTTTGGTTGACTGCCCAGAACGAGCATTCTCCTCAGATTATCTGTTTTGGCCCTAAGTGAAGAGTTTATTATTTAATTTAAAAAATCTAAATTTTGGAAGCAAGATCAGTAATTTGAGCTAAAAAAAAAAGAGAGAACAAATTAGCCATTCTTTCATGTGTAAAAGGGTTGCTTCTAATTAGTCTACAGCTTTAAACCAAGCTGATGGTCTTACTCTTGGCTGAAGTGCAGAAGATAAATAAGGACATGCAGTGACCACATTTAGCTGTGCTGGCTAAATATTGTCTAGGAATAGGTAATAGTGGGGAAAAGGAGGCCTGCATGAGGCTTAGGATAGTGCTCAGCAGAGCAGCCTTGTGCTGCTACAGCTGCTCTTAGGATTTGTCAGAGATGCTGATGTTCATGTTGGGCATCAGAAATTGTTCATGGTCAATCAGATCATGTTCATGTTGGTCATCAGAAATTTCCTTGGTAGTGCTTAATGAAAACAAAGCCCTCCACTCCAAAGCCAGAAAAATGAGCTGGATGTGTATCTTTTTGAATTGAAAAGTAGTTGCATGATAAAGAAAGTATTTACAGAAGGAATTAATTTACAAGATTAATTGCAAGCTTAATTTGCAAGTTCGTTGCACATTTGTCTCTTTTTCTTTAATTACTTTGAATCTTGATATATCTCTGGTGAGATGATTCCACATGCCTTTCAACATGGTTTTTCTTCCTGTTTTCTAGAGTTTTATATTTTGGAAAATAACCCTGTGTTGAAAGAAGTTGTTTTTAAGAAAAAGAATTACAAGACTGAAATCAAAATGCTTCACATTGAGGATTACGGTAAATCTGGCAAAATGTTATTTTATCAAGCCAAAAGCTTTCTTTCAATGTTACTGTTTTTCATCTGTGTAACTACCAGCCTTTAATGTTTTGCTCTTTTCTTAAAAGAATTCCCTTTACAGTTGTCACTGCCAAAAGATTTCACGGATCGAAACCAGTATGCCCTTCTATTAATAATGTAAGTATCCATTTGGAATCACTCAAAATAACAAGAAAGTGCTTCATGGGAAATATTTTATTCTGAAATTAGGGGGGTTTTTTGTTTGTCTGTTTTTACCTTTTGTAGGAAAAAAATGTCTCATGGATTTGAGTTGAGAATCAAACGGGTTGTTCTTGGGAAGATTTTGTGACAGGTGCTGTCTGGTAGAGATGCCTGGGGTTTTTTTGTGCTAGTCAAACCTGACTGTGCTTTGCTGTACTTTCATGTTTGAGAGGCACTGGTGTTTCTGATGGTGTAGCTTTGAGTAGTCCTGCAGTGTTTCCTAGACTCTTAGTGATCATGCCCATAGAGCATCTCACTCAGAGCATGTGCTCCTTTTTATCCCTGAGAGAAATGAGTAGAGCTTCCAGGAGGGGCTCAGTTGAGATGCATAAAGCAAAACTGCTTTTAGGAACACAAGAATGAAATAAAAGTTACTTTTGATCATCAGTGGCTGAAGGCATGATAGGCATGATCCAAAGTCTGTTGAGTTTTGTAGAAAAGCTGCATGGGAGGAGAATGGTATTCCCTGGAAACCTGTGCTGTTCTTTTAAAAGGAGATGGGGTGTGTGTTTCTTGCAGGGACAGTCAGCCTTTAAGCTCTGTGTCTGCACATGTGTAGCAGAGAAAAAGAACAGAGTCATGAGAGTTCTTGAAGCCTACCTGGGAAAAGTGGTGATGGCCAGCTCAGGGCATCACTCCTTTCTCCACCCAAACTCAGCATGAGTGGAGGGAGCTTTCCTGGACCTACAGAGCTCCTTCAAGTCCCAATTGGAAAGAATTGATGTGAATTTCAGTAACATGTAGGAGTGTACTGCTAAATTGCTGGAAATGCCACGTTACTGAGCTGTGTCACCTGGAGCAGATCTCTCCTCAGTGAAAGCACAGATCCTCACTGTTGGATGTGAAGTGTTTACAGACCTGAGCTGCTGAATGATCCTAAATTCCTCTGCTCTGATCAGATAATAGGACAGAAAGGCACAAACCTGCTTATTTCTAAGCACAGTTCGTGTTTTAAAACTCAGAATTTTCAGTTGTAATTATCTGCAGTTGTGGAAGCTCTCTGCTTTAATTGGCTCACAAACATATTTTTCTTCTCTTGTGGAGAAACAGGACACATGGATTTTATTTCATCTTTGCAGCATTTCCTGGCATGATCTTGGAGGCATGATTATATTTTAAGCATCTCTTATGTGAGTGCCAAAGGCAAACTGACTCTGTGAGTTGACCCCAGCAGCACTGCAGGGACTTGCAAACACTTGTGCTTATTCCTGTTTCTGAGAGCAAGGAAACACAAAGGTGTTAGCAGTGCAACGCTCCCCTTTTCAAGTATCCTACTAAATACATAACCTGCCATATACAGCTGTGGGAAAATATGGGGTTATAAACTCATGTAGAACCTAGAGAAGACAGAAGGGAAAGATCAGAAACCTGACAAATCCAAGGCCAGAAATCACAGGAAAAAGAAAAAAAAAAAAAAGCTAAAGAAAATACTATTTTGAATTGTTTTTTGATATCAGGAGCTGAAAGTGAGAACAGTATTGAGTCAGGGTCTGAATTTAAATTTACCAAAGTTGTTGGTACCCAGTGAGCAAATAATGTGGCCAAGTCATGATGTGTGGTGATGCTTTATAATTGTTTTGGGGTTTTTATGATAGGCGTGTGGGATAGAAAGGAAAGTCATCAACTTATGAATACAGATTGTTGTATCTACATTTATAGTATGGAGACTTTGGTTCTTTTATGTCAGATTCTTACCTTTGCAATACTGAATTCTCAATGTTAGCTTTAGCAGGGGTTATTTTTAGAAAACCCTATACACTAGTGAAAGGATGAAACTGAAAATTTTAAATCTGTCCTGGCTTATGTACTGTAGCATGTTTTGTGTCCTCCTTTTCCCTAGAAGAAAAAGAAGTTACATTAAGCTGTATTTCTTCAGCAGCTTTTTACAGACTTAAAGCTAAGGTTGCCAGCAATCCGTTTTTCTATTAAAGAGGTCCCCAAATGAAATATAAAACTGCAAACTGTCACTGAAGTTATGGGAGGTTCCCTTGTGGGATGATTATTTGAGCCTAATAAATTCTGCCTAGCTCTTGAGAAAGAGCTGTTGGATATCTGTGGGTGTAAAGGGGGTAATTTCTTGACCCACATAGCTCCAAATTGACATCCTAAGGTTTATTTCATGATCAGAAGTACTACTTTAAAAAAAAAAGAGAAAAGTATCCAGGTCTAAGGAGAACATGTAGCTTTTATAGGGAATGTTGATTGGTTGTGTGGATGATATAATTTCCCAGATAGTTGACTTTTCTGAGTCCCAGAGTGGTACTTTTGGGACTGATGGAGAAGCACCCTGTTCCTACTGCCAGCAGTGTTAGATGAGAATTGGGGCTGATAACAAGTGCTGTCTTTTGCACTGTTCAGCTTCCCCTGCTTTCTTTCTTCCATTCTCAGCCATTATGTGATTATCATATTCCAGCTATTGAGAAAAACCTTTGAAAATGAATGCTTATCAATGTCCTTGGTAAGAATGTTGGTTTAATTGTATGTCCATTTTTTTGGAAAGGAGTTTGTATAAAACATCTTGATCCAGGCAACATGCACTTAGAAATAGAAATCCAGAAGATACTAGAACAGAAAAGTGGAGTATTAGCAGAGAAGTGGGGTTTGCTTTCCCATCTCAGTAGAACTGCACTTTGAAGAGGGAAAAGAAAAAAGAGAGAGGGAGGGAGGGAGGAAGGAAGGAAGGAAGGCAGGTGATGAATGGTTTCATTATGGGGATGATTTTTGGTGTTATTTGGGATTTTTTCCAAATCCCTGAAAGCTGGTAGCTATTTCAAAGGTGCATGACTATGAAAATGTTTCTGTATTCATGCAAAGGTGTCTGCAGGTAAATTTGAACTTCCAGCACATGGCCCCAAGATACCTGAGTGTTAAGGCTGAATCCTGGAAGGAAGCCTGTACCAGAGGAATCTGGTCCTGGTGTGAAACCTGGGTGTGAACTGAATACAGTTCCATGTAGACACAAGCTCAGCTTAAGGACCAGGACCTGATTATGTTGTAACCATCAGCATAAAGATTGCATGAACATTCATCCATTAGCAGCTGCAAAGCAAGCTGCAGTACTGAAATAGTAGGTCATTGTATTGCTGTGTTAAAATTTATGTCCATCTGGATGGCTGGGCTGTCTAACAGATCTCATGTAAAAACCAGTTATGTTGGCTGGAACTCTTTTTCTTTCAAGAATTGTGATGAGTAGCCCATAAAATGTTAAATAGATTAAAACATTTTCCTTTCTTCCATTTGTTCTCCTAAACTACTGATAACGTTTCACACTCAGTTTCCTTCTGATGTAATACACACAGTGTAGCTATACATTAGAGAGCTGCACAATAATTGCCTGAAAAAGTGATTACCATCTCTTTTCTAGATAATTAAGATCAAAGTTTAAATTTCAAATCCTTGATTTCCTCATTATGGTTCACCTTATTCATTAAAAAAGTTGGAAGATCCTCTTCTTGGTAACACACAGGAAATGATTAAGTAAAGACTCTGGCATTTAATCTGGGTAATAAAATCAGAGCTGATAATCATTCTTTATTTTGCTTTGATCGTAATTAACCTCCTTCCTTCAAATGTGTAGATAATGTATCTTAAATATCAGTATCTATTACTTAATTCCATTTAAAATTGTCCAATATATAAGTTGATATTTTAAAACTGAATCAGTGGAAAGATTGTCCTGATATTTGAGGGGAAAAAACCTGACTTCTCCAAAGTAGCAGTGAATTGTCTCCGAGAAGTTTCTGTTTTTTTATTTGTTTACTTGTTTTCTTATATTTTGGTCATAAGTAGGGGTTGGTTTACCTAGTTTTGAACTGATGGAAGTTTTAGGACTTGCACAAACAATCAAATCTGTTTATGTCCCCAGTGACTGATAACAAGATGAGGCAGTAGGGCTGTAAAGTGAATCTTTTCTGCAGCTTTGAGAACAAGCCATTGAAAGACTATAAGAAATACAGAGAGGTGTAATGCAAATATTGGGAAATATATGTTTGCTGTCTCTCTGTGGAGGACAGAAGCACACCTCAGATACTCAATGGCATTTTATAGTGGCAGCTGAAGAGTAAGGAGACCTTTTTGGTACTAATAGGAGTTCTGATATGTACCTCAATGGAAATAACTTTAAATGCTTATCACAACTATTTATATGGACATTCTTGGAATAAACTAGCCACTGGAAAATTGCTTCCTAAAGCAATACATCAAACAACCCATCATGCAGGGCTGGACCACGTGTAGTGTTTAAACTCTGAGCCCAACAGTAGCCCAGCTATCACCTCCAAAAGGAGCTTAAGAAACCATCACTGTCAGTTCTCACCCACTGAGAAACTTGCTGAGGTTCTGTTTGTTGTTCCTTTTTCATTGGATGAATTCACTAAGGGTATCACCTTTGATTTAAAACACTTTTTGGTTTTCAGCACATTCTGGCTTAGAGAAGGGCTTATAACTGTAATTGTTCTTCTATTCCTAAGTGTCTAGAAATATATTTATATCTATATACACCAGATGTATGTATAAGCTAGATATAGGTAAATCAAATGTGATCACTGTGTTAGTTTTGTTCTCATATTTAAAGGGAGGCAAGCAGGCTGACTCATGTTATTTTCACTTGTGTGGAATGTGTCAATCTGTTGGAAAGTTACCTAGTCAAACATGGATATTTCTGATGTATTATTGTGGAAAGTTGGAAGAACTTACAAATAATTGTAACTCGTCTGAGGTTCCTATTATTGGAAGTAATGATAAATACTTTGTGAAAACATCTGTGTCAATGTGTAATGCTTCTGAAAACCTTGCTCTGTGCAATGAGCAGAAATGGGAAATATTGTTCTGCTCCATATTGCAAATAATAATGATTATATACTTCCTGAATCATGTGTTTTCTGCAGAGCTCACTTGACAGTATTTCCAGACTCATTGCTTTGCAATGTTAGTAATTAGTGTAATCACAACTGAATTGGTTAAGCACACAAAAAAATGTCTTTCTTTTCTTTTTATAAAGCCAAGTATAAACCTGATGTGCAAGATAATGGTAAATCAAGCATAACATGTTGTGCCTGAGTCTGTAACCAAGTAATCCTGATCTCAGTAAATGATATAGCAACTGAATAGATAGGTCTGACTGAATTTGAGAACACACACGTTCATCATATGCTTGCTAATTAACTGAGTGATTACCTTGAAGATGGTTTGTGTTATCCACAGCCAAAGCCAGATACTGAATCAGCACATTACTGTAGTTATAAGACAGTGCTTATTGGAGGATATTTTATCTCTCTTTCCTCCCCAGGGTTTACATAAGTCTATTTGGCAAAATAATAATTTCTGTCTTCATCTTTCTTTCACCTTAGACAGGATATTCCCACAGACCATCCAATTTAATTTCCATACAGCCAGCACAGACACTTTTATATTTTAATTTGCATTCCACTGGCAGATGCAGTCTGCATAGAAGTATTTTGCATTTTGTACAACTTCATGGTAGCCTGTTCTTTTATTCTGTGTTTATCTTGGGGGAAAATAATGACAAACTTCCCTTTTAAAACTGACATTTTATTTTCTTTGTAAGGAAAATAGTGTATTTTGCTTCAATGGAAAATCTTATTGTTCTTCTAGAACCTGCATTCTCCCATTCCATTTCACCTTTTGTGCTGTAAACCACCTTTTTTTTTTTTTTGTCATAAAATAGACTTATCACTCCTGCCTATATCCATTTCTTCCTATGAATTTTGATGGAGAAAATAGAATTTTCTCCAGTGTATGCTTTGTCTTCTTTGTACTCTATTGCAACAAATCTATTCAAGGATACAATAATGCAATTATTTTTGTTTTCTCAGATGACATACTTCTTAATAGTATTATTTATCCTACAAAATGGTAATCAGGGTGCTGAATGAATTTACCTCTTTGTGTGTTCAGTGAGACTTTAAAAATTCTGCATGAGCCTTCCCAGAACTGAGCTAGCCATTAGTAATAATTTTGGGTTTTTTTCCTTCACTTTATTACAAGCAGCCCTACCTGCTTTAATTTTCTGTGTCCTTCAACAAAGTGTATTCAGGTATTGGCAGCACCGCAGCACAATGGTTATGAAGTTCAAGAAATTATTTTGCTGCAGGGCTTGCAGATCTAATGGGATGGTATTGATGGAAGTGACAGTAGCTCAGCAGGGTTGCATAACCAACTGAACTCTGCCACGTAGGCTAAATAAAATATCAGAGCTCGGCACAGTGCATCACATTGTCAATAGTCTTCGTTTGTGTCTGGTGTGTTGGTATTTGCAGTGATGAAGCTCCAGGCAGCCAGTTGGTTACAGATAAGTTTCACATTGACTGGGACTCAGTGCTTGTCAACTCTGATAATGTCATCGTAGCTCGATTTGATGGCAGAGGGAGTGGATTTCAAGGCCTCAAGATCCTACAGGAGGTCCATCGATGCTTAGGATCAGTGGAAGTGAAGGACCAAATAGCAGCTGTAGAGTACGTATGTGCAAACTCCTCTTGTCTTTCACCCTGCCTCCACCTGGATGAATGAGTATTTGGAATAAAACTTCCCATAATGTTTTCTCTGCATTGTTAATATTTGTTTTCTAATGCAGTAGCAAATTTTGAAACCGTGACCCTCCATTACAAACAGCAAGTAAAAAATCAAAGAGGTGTTTTTGGGGTTTTCTTTGAGTTGGTGCTTCTCTTTGATAAAGCTGTCCTGCTCTGTGCAATCCAAATATGCCCCCTGAGCTAATTCATATTTGTCTATATTCTGTAGGTAAATTTCTTGTTCTTCACATTAACATATAAATGTATTTGTGTTACAATAATTTAGGTCTATACCATAGGATATTGCTCTCATTTCCACCACAGAGTTCTGGAGTAATTGCAAAAAGCAAATGGAGTCCTAGTAGTGTGAATGAGAGGAAAATTCTGGCAACGTTTTGCAAAATTTTGGCAATATTTTGTGCCTGTTATTCCTCATTTTCATTATCATTCTTAGACTGATATAATCCTACCAACTGCAGAAAAGAGTAATTTCTGTCTGTGGAGTAGTTATGTATAGCTTTAGGAGACAACACTCCTTTCTCAGGGTGCATGTGTCAAAATGGCTCATACCAAGGTCTGTATGGACTTTTTCTGGGATTTCCCAGAGAAAGACAGCTTTTAAACCAGATATTTCTTCTTTTGAAAGGGGCCAGTGCTTCAACCATTCCATGAATAAGTAGCTGTGTCTGATATTTCCCCTCAGGTTATTCTGTCTTTTCTGTATAAAATGGCCTTGATGAGAGAGAATTAATTTGTGTAATTATCTAGATTCCAGAAGTTCCATTCATCTTAGCTTCCTTTAGCTGGTGATAAGCACCTGGCCAAAGCCAATCATTTAAGCTCTAGTCTGTGGAAAATCCTGGCATTTCTGAAGGATGGCCCTCCCCAGACTGAGAGAAGTTTCCAACATGTGTAGGAATGCTAAAGGGTGTCTCTCTTCTCTCCATTAACTGAAAAGCAGATGTAAATGGATAATTTAGACAAGATGCTTAAATTCATATATCTAAATTAGGTGAGATGGGCCAAATACCATTTGCATTATGAAAAAGAAATTAGGAAACAAATCACATTTCCCAGTGCAGTACTACTTGCATGAATGTAATTTCTTCTTCTACCTGATCTCCACGTATGGCAATTCCTTAATGCACAAATAATGTTCTTTACATACTATATTGAAAAAGTAAAATCCACCATTTTATATTGACAAAATTAAAAAAGAAACTTTTTTCCCTTTCAGATCACTTCTGAAACAGCCCTTCATTGATCCTAAGAGATTGGGTATATTTGGAAAGGTAATGTGCAAAAATAGCAGGCTATGATTGATTATCATAGCATACTATGAATGATTCTTTAAGAAAGTGCTGTCAGTTCATGAACAAATATAGTTATATATTTTCCAAAGACAATTTCAGTTATTAAAATGGATAAAAAGCCATCCATAGTTTGCTGTCTGTTCTGTACAGTTTTTTTTTTTTTTCAGAACCGGTATTTAAGTCAATAAAATCAGTTTTATGGTAGAACACCATTTGCATTTCAGAATCTGAAGGAGAAAGTATTTGTTAAAAATTCTGCTTTCTGCTTTCCTTAGAATTTTTTAATAGGGACTTGGGTTTTGTGAAAGCTTGTTTGTTACAGTTTTATATTTGGTCTGCAGTTAAATTGACAATGTTGTCCTATAAAATACAGGTTTTATATCTGAATGTTTTACTGATCCTTGAGCTTAGCTGAGCACCTACCCTGTGGTACTGTCAGCAAGTTCCTTGTTGCACCAGTGAGAAATCTTGCCTTTGCTATTTTATCAGCTGTGTGTCATTGCCCCTAGCATGAGATACAACAAGGCAAAGGCTCAACTTTTAGTAGCAAATTAACCAGCATTTTACTGATGTCTATTAAAAAGCAGCAATTAGAAACACCAAACAACTGCTGCTTCATCTCTGAACCGGCATGTGCAACCTTTAAAATTTGTTAAATTGGTTTTTTTTTTAGTATTAAAAATGAAGCTGTTTTCTCTCTTTGAGCTCAAAGCAGTAACAAACCCTGATCAAGTACCCCCCAGTCATCACTTTTAAGAGCAGCATGTGTTTCTCCATGAAGTGCCTTAGTTCCCACTCTGCTGCTGAGTTGCTGCACAGCCTCAGGCAAGTCATTTAACCTGCCTGTCTCAGCCTGTTTGGATGCAGGATGAGGAGATTGACATTTACCTCCTGCATGGTAGCATTTTGAGGACTGGCTGATGTTTGTGACTGTTATTAACATTTCACATGAACATGACCTTCCTTAAAGACCTGAGCTCCTGCTGCACTCCTTGAACTAAGAAAGAAACTCTCACTCCAAGAATTTCACTTGGGTCAAAAACAGTATTTGGGTTGTAAGGGAGCAGCCAGAGATTTTCCAGCTGAGGATGTACAAGCAGGGCCAATTTCATGCACCAGGTGATTGTGGCACACACTTCTATTCAGTTTTTAATGCCTGTTACCAATGTATATGAAAGTACACATGCATAGAAGCATCAACGTTTCTCCATATCCTCTTCCTCTTTCAATCATTTGATTGAAAATACTGTTTCTGGAATGAAATCCCTGAGTATCCAGAATTGCTTGGTTTTGCCTGCAGAAATTCTTTTTATTGCTACTTGAAAATTCCCACTCATTTTCTGCCAGAGATTCATCAGTATCTTTTTTCCTAAGAGTGATGTGATGAGACAGTTACTGAGGAGCATGCCTGCAACCATGGCTTTACATATCTGCCAAGAACTACCCCCAATTTTCTTTTCTTTCACAAAATGTTATTGATTGTCATGTTCCTGCATTTATTTTCTGAAAGTGGTGTTGAGGAATACAGAGTGGGAAATTCAATAAGCTTCCAACACTGCTTTGAATTCAGGGAAGTTTCCCCTTTCCAAGTTAACCTTTCAGAGTTGTTTTTTTACTGTCAAAAGAAAAAAAAAAATTTAAAAGCCAGTTTTATAATTAATAATAAAAATATATTTAACAGCTTCTTAGGGTTAATTGTATTTTCCTCCACTCTGCTTGTTTTAGAGTCGATTAAAAATCTACTTTAAAACCCATTTCTTTTTTATCACATACAAGAATGTGATAGGGAAACAAGTTGGTTTTTTTTTCTTTCTATGCATTAAATTTGCTGTAGTGATGGAAACAGAATATGCACTTTGCTTGAAAATAAGTTGACTTTGGAATGGCTTAGTGCTGATCTCATAAATCTGGACTTTAACACACTTTCAGGGAGCACTATAAGAGGTTTCAGAACTACACAGAAGTAAAATTCTTGTCACAATTGGTGATGTCAATGAGGCACAAGAGTAACAAGACTGTCCAGAAGGGCACAGTGGGGAAAATTGCCAGGCAATCTGCCAATGCCCCCTTGCTTATCTCTGTGAGGGGTGCAAGTCTAAGTGATGCATGATCCAAGGGGCCCTCTGAGCTGTTAAACAGCCAAGTGTGGTTCCATGGAGTTTGTGGTTTTATTCATGGAAGTGAAAAGAGAGTTTAAAAATGAGTTGCAATTCTACAGCCAATGTCTTTCTTGAAAATGTGGCAATTAGGCTGCAACCCCAGAAACCCAGCAGATGAGTGAGGCAGCACATGTTCTTGCATCAGGGCATATGGAATAGCAATGTCACTGTGAAATGCTTCTAAGAATTTATAAAAAACTTACTCTGTAATGTTTTTGTCCTGGAAAGCCTGGCTGGAAGCAAGGACACAGACACAAAGGGAAGAAACTCCCAGGAGAATTAAACAAGCTCTTAATGAAAACATGGAATAAATAATAAATAACCTGGCAATACCTATCCTTGGATTAAAATTATGCTGTGGAGCTACTGGGCAAGACACAAACAGAATATTAAACAAAAGTAAAAGCAGAGAAAACCCAGAGGCAGAGGAAAGTTGCTATTCTCTTAAGCTCTTTGAATTATACAAATTACAGATACCCACTCAGAAATTCTGTCTTAGGTGAAATCTACTCCTGCTCATGAACAGATCTGGATGGCTTTTGCCCTCCTGGGCTGAAATTTGTATGGGAAAGGAATAACTCAGTTCCTCACACTCCTTTGAAAATCCAGCTCCTATTTGGTATTTTCTTCAGTATGTCCATTCCTTAATATGGATTGCTTGCAAAGAACAAGAAACATCTCTGCTTATATTTCTTAAATAAGGTTAAAGGGCTTTCAAATATTAACATTCTTCCACAGAAATCATCTGTTCAATAAATATTTAGACATGAAGAACAGGAGGAGACAACATTTGTAAAAGTTCATGAGAAAACTGTAAGCACTTGATGCATAATCTTTTTTTGGATCATCTGGTGTTTTGCATTGTATTTTCCCTGTCATGGTATAATTTTGTCTTCCTGAAGTGTGTTGTGCCAAACACAAAACAACAACAACAAGAAATACCTGAAGAAATACCAATTTTTCAGTACCAATGAAGGGAAAACAGATGGCAAGTAGAGAAATTTGAGGAGCCCGTAATATACGAGTAAATCATTGATTCAGAATTTCATTTTCTGTGAGTCTAGAATGATTACAGGTGTACAGAAATGGATTGCCAGTGTCATTTCAAGGAAATCTGTGGTTTCAAGTTAAAGCTTTCACAAAGGTTTCATGAGTCACTGGTATCAGCTCTTCCAGGGGAGATGTGTTAGACTTCAGAGATGGTGAAGAATTGTTCAATAATTGTTATTATTTACTGCATAGATTAAAAGTCGTGACCAGGTCAATGAGATCTTTATAAACCTTTATTTATAAAAATAATACCACTGGATTAGCACAGTGGCCTTTAGCTTTATTCTTGCTAAATCAAGCAAAATTTCAATCTCATTGTTAGGGATACGGTGGCTACATTACATCGATGATCCTGAAATCCAGCGAGCGGCTCTTCAAGTGTGGAGCTGTGGTGGCACCAATCACAGATATGAAGTTATATGGTGAGTACTCCCTGCCCTAAACCTGTGTGATAGTTTGCTCAAAATGCCTTTTATTCATGGAGCTGCTATTTATTTTAACTAAGGGCAGATAATGTAACAATGTTAGTGAGATTTCACCTCACTGTCTTGGTCTCTTCTTTAAAAGAAAGTAAAGCTGACACTGGGACAGTTCACCAAAACCCTCAACAGACTTGGTATTATTGACAGCACTGATTTTGCAGTTACCTCATTTCTTAAGAATCCTTTATGGATTTTTAAGAAAATCCTCCATGTATATCCTCCATGTATATCAGCATGAATCAAGTCTGGTATTAGAAATGAATCCTTTAAGGTTAGCAGTGAATTCCCTACAGTATCAGCCATGTTGTCATTCAATCACAGGTTATTTGGTTCTGTATGTGAAGTTTGGGCACTGTGATACACAGGAAACTAGACCAGATTACTTTATTGGTCTGTTGGATTTTCTTTGGGTTTTAGTTTGTGTTTTCTTTTGGGTTTGGGTTTTTTTATGGTTGGTTGAAGTTGTTTGTTTTGGGTTTTTTTGCGAGTGGAGTTGGTTGATTTTTGGTTTGTTTCTTCTTTTAACTATTTAGAAGTGGGTTTAAGTGGTGCATTAAAATGGTACATTCTGTGTCTCTAAATGAACATCTCGACTTCATGGCTGAAATAACTTCTGACTCCAGGTCAGAATAATGAGTTTTAAAATAGAAATAACTTGGAATTCACAAGGTTTGTTGTTTTTCTTTATTTCATTTTTTTATTTTTACAGCATCAGCTTTTTCAGAACGATACCTTGGAATTCCATCAAAAGATGAAATTACCTATCAGGTAAGTTAGCATAAACAAGTAACTTAAAATGACCACTTTACTCTTAAAATGCAATTCAATTACAGCTTTGTGTGTGTTTGTTCACTAGGCATCCAGTGTATTACACAATCTTCATGGTTTAAAAGAAGTGGATTTGCTAATAGTCCATGGGACGGCTGATGGTGAGTATTTACACATGCAACTAATTTGGAGTCAGAGCTTCTAATAGGCAGATGTTCAAGGGCTGATGAGGTACACACCTAGCAAGTATATTTGCAGTTTCTTTTCCCTCTGATAGGATTTTTTATTTTGTTTCAACTGTCACTTCAAACTCTGAACTGGTGACGCTTTTCTTTGCTGAGGATTTGCACCTTTTAGGTGCTGTATGTATTAATTTGTTTAAATCTTATGGACCACTGTGTTGCTAGTGAAAGGTATTACATGAATTATTAATAGAACATCATGCATTTTTAATGTTGTCTTAAAGTCATACAAATTCTGCAGAACTATCAGTACAGCTGGTGGAGTACATCACCAAATGGGAAGTTAATCTTTTCATCTAATTAATTACAAGGTACTTGCAAACCTTCTGAATCTGAAGCTACACAGAACCTTTTAATAGCACCAATACTTTTAGCAGTAGATTAAGACAGAGAATGAGTAACACAGGGTAAGTTCTAGCACTTTAGATGGAATCATAAGATGTATGAAATGAGGTAATTTGTAATTGCAGATTTCACTGCAGTGTATTCTTCTGAACTTTCTTAACTGATGTCTAAAGAATGAGCTTTGATGCAGGCACAAATTACAGTGATGCAAACAGCTGCTCTGTACAGACTGACATGCCTACTTCTTTCCCAGTATTTTTGGTGAATGTGGGATAATACAAGGTTCTTACTCAGTCTGAAGGGATAAGTGCCTCTCCCTGGTGAAGGCTGAGGTGACAGTGCCCGTGCATAGCTGGCACAGTGCCAGCCTGTCATCCCTTGCCAAACCCCTGTTACAGGTCCAAAGTGCAACCAGAGGGGTGCAAACCCTGTCCAGTGCTTCTCCCCTGAGCACAGGAGGGAGGGATGAAAAGAAACTGGGTGACTGAGCAGGCATGAGGGGCTCAGGCTTTACTGATTGCAACAGGCAGCAGCAATTTCTGCCCCTCTGAACCAAGCTGGAGGGAATTGGGGCTTTGATAGATGTCTGAGCAATGCAGGGTGCTCTGGCCTGGCAGTCTGATTGTCTGCTGCCCCTGCTCAATATCACATCCAGTGACACTGCCCAGCCCAGTTGCAGCCTAAACTCTGCAGGGTTAGGACATGGTAATCATGGTTTTGCCCCACAAAGATCAGGTTACTGATAGGTTCCAGAAAGTCCATTACCTAAAGAGGAGTGGGATGTAATGAACCCGTGCAAGCAAAAGAAAATGGAGTGGGCTTTCTTTCAAGCAAATTGGAAGATGCCACGATGTTCAAACAGAATGGTTTTACACTTCTCTAGGCTATCACAGTATGTGTAAAACAAGGGTAAACAGAGGAGTCCTCACTAAGTGTCTGGAAAGTGTGGCTTCCCCTGGGGCTTCCAGCTCCTTCTCCAATACCTCTGCTGTAGCACCCTGTTCCTGGTGGGGCTGGCCTTAGAAATGGTCAGCTTCAGATCCAGTAATTACAGAGCCTGGAAATGTTTTCAGCCAAAGCTGTGTAAGAGATAAGTATTTCATATTACTGTAGCTCTTTCTAATGATATCAAATGTTTTCTTGCAGCTAAAGTTCACTTCCAGCATTCAGCAGAACTAATTAAGCATCTAATAAAAGCTGGGGCTAATTACACTATGCAGGTATGTACACTTGTGACTTTTCCTATAAACATAGTTGAGCATTTGACCTCCTGTTGCTATTTCTTCACTGCAAAGGACCCTCTCTACCACAACACAGTGGTAATACCTCAATTTGCAGTTAGAACTCTGTTTAATCCCATTTTCCTCACCATTAGTATGGATATCAGGAGCTGTATCATCTTGTTGTTCTCCTGGGCTCTTTCTTCTCTCTCTCATCTTTCTCTTTTCAACCTGTTTATCCTGCAATGCTATGCAAAGTGCTCTGGAATCCATGGGCACTCTTTGTAACATGGAGATGTCACTACCTTAGGTTCCTTTTTACCTAAAAAGGTCTTGGGTCACATGAGAGTAATTTCCCCTTATTTTCAACATTTACATTTATTGGAAGAGCACGACAGAGCCTCTGTCAACTCACAGGCTTGCATGGGACCCACCTGGAGCACATGGATGCTGCTGGTAGAGGGTTTTGGTTGAATCAGTCTCTCCAAATACTCCTGATGCTTGTTGGCCATTGCAAACCTCGACCTTGCTGGGCTTAGGGTGACCCTGTAGTTTGCACTGAAGTGTGAGTTCGTGTCAGGGAGGAGGTGGCAAGAAGGGGGTTGGTGCTACTTGAGGAAGAAAAAAGGACTTTAAGTGTAGAATCTGTTCCTGCTGCCTGTGTGGTTTCAGTTGAGATGATGAGAAGGCCTGTGGAGAGAAGAAGAAGCAGGAATGACAGAGTTCTCTCAGAAAAGCCCTGCTGAGCCGTTTTCATGCAACCTTGTGATAACCTGGGTTTGAGGAGGCAGCTGAAGCTTTTTGCCTCAGGCCTCCTCAGGTCTCTTGTCTTGTGGCCTGGATTTCTTCATTCAGCCTGCAAACATTTGCTCAGCCTCACTCAGGAGAAATTCCCAGTGGTATTTGTTTTAAGAGATAAAAATGCCCACATCCACCCTAGGAGAGAGAGAAGATGGGCTTTGGACCAGATAGGAAGATAGTTAAGATATGAATAAAAAGGGTTTTTGCCAAACACTTCGAAGTTGAAATATTGAGAGGTCCTTAAAAGCATGAGGTAATTAATCCCCATGGATGTTAATGGCATTTGGATGCCTAGGCACTGTTGAAAATGCCAGCTCAAGTAAACTGTTGTAAGCACAATGGCTGAGAATATAAATTTTTTCACTTCTGCAGATCCCACTGCAGTGGTTGTTTTATATAAGTTCAAATTCCAAGAGAATCAGTCTTACTTTGGGTTTTATTAGCTTTCCTTGATGCCATAAAACTAATGCTATCATCCTTTTGTCATCTAAAACATGTTGAAGATCAGAGAAAGAAAATTAGAGCCCTAAATATTTGAAAAGCCTTTAAAAACTATTTACTTTTTTTTCCTTTCTCCTCTGCCAGATCTATCCGGATGAAGGTCATAACATTGCTTCTGAGAAAAGCAAATATCACCTTTACAGCACAATCCTTGGGTTTTTTAGTGCTTGTTTAAAGGAGGAGACACCAATTTTACCACAGGAACCTGAAGAGGATGAATAAGGAAGCCTATTTGTGTAGTACTGAAGGGGACTTACTCTGCAGCTCAATAAAACCTTAAATAAAAGTGACTGTAAGATTGCAGATTCTGCAGAAGCTCAAGGGCAGCTAAAGGATACCACAGTGGAACAGCACATTTACAGACAATGAGCTAATAAACTGGAATTCAACTACAAAGTCCAAACATATTACCAAGGGACAAAATCTTTACCTTTGTGGAAGGTCAACTGTTGGTTACAGTTTCCTGGAAGAACTTAGTTTTGCATAAGTGTAGGGTTAGTGCATGTTTGTTATGTTAAGCCTCACTGTTGGTTCTGTAAGTGGTTGCTTGTTTTTTGTTTGTTTGTTGTTTTTGTTTTTTTTATTTAAATGCACATCTTTATTCATCTTTGCATAAGGCACAACCTATCATAAGTATTATGGCCACTAATATTCTAAAAGGTGAACTGCAATCTAACACTGTAATGTTACAATAAGTGCAATTCTTCTGCTGTCTATTACACGTAAGAAACCACTGAGATAATAAAGGGCACGATATTTTCTCTAGTTTCTGCTCAAAGGGGATATTGTCCAGTGCATCATATAACATGGATATTGAAAATTATTTCCCCCACACAATTTCAGCATTTACAATTATTACTGTACCTACTAGTAACCAATAGGGGACTTTTTGGTGGTGTGCTCTTGGTCTTTATGTATATACCCAGGAATCCCTAAGCAGAAAATCTTTCTGAGCTTGAAGAAAATTTTTCAAGATGTAATTGACAGCTGTATTTAAAACAGTATCTGCAATTGAAATCATTCCCCAGTCCAAAATGTATCTATTGTTTCCTTAAAATATGTTTGAGTTGTGTTTTGGTATTGTTTATAGTAGTTAATAGTTTGCTGGTTACACTCTAATTTTAGAATATGCTACTTTGTCACATGTAAATTAGATACATAAATATTAAATTATAGTTTCAGATAAAGAAAGTTTATTAACAATGTATAATGCCATTGAGTAATACTTTACTCCTCAAATGAAGACATATTTTGTATAGTGCATCTTCCTTTCCTCCCGTCTGCTCTCAGATGTAATTCTGATGTTCATCAAGGTGGTGATGTACCTCCAACACACCTTTAGTTCTTATTCCAAGGCTGCTCATTCAGTCTCTTGCAACAAGACTTAGCTTCAGCAGCATCACAGAGGAATGAAATGTTTTTTATTCAAGGCAAAGGAAGATCTGACAGGTTAGATTTTATTATTTATTCAGAGGGCAAGCCCCTGGTGTATCCATTTATTTGCCAGGGTGAAGTACAGCAATAGAAATTGAAACTATGAAATAAACAAGGCAGCCAGTTTGGGTCTGCAGAATATTAACTCTGATCACAGAAAGCAAGTACAGTGTTGGTTTAATTTGAGATATCTTCTTGAAGGTATGTGAAAACTCTTGACAGATGCTGTGCCACTTATAGGGGAATAGCTGTAGTTTTCTTATTTCTGGATATATTCCAAATACTTTCCTATCTAATTAAGGTTTTATTTCTTGCAAGACTAAAAAGAAAGTAATTTTTGAAGGTAAATATGCTATTTAAGATGTAAAGTTCTGCATATTTTATGAGAATGGGAATTGTTTTTAATGTAATGAAAAATCACCGGAAGCTTTTTTACTCATCACTTCCTTCTGGAATGTTTTCTTTCACTGTTAGGATTTTTTTTATGATGCAAATAATTAATTTGTCTGAAAGGCGTGGTTTTATGGAACACTGAAAAGTCTCTTGTCTTTTAATGTTTAGTAATTATCTCGTTTTGTTAGCAATGTTCAACTATTTTTCAATTAGTTTAATACAATTTTAATGTGCAATGATATCTTGTTTGGGTCCCAGTGTCACCACAAAGTATGGCTTTGCTTTGTGGTATCTATAGGACATATGGTGTACATATGTATAACGTAGGTAGGGAATAATTTATGGGGGCTACAATGTGCACTACAGTAAGATCACACAGAACAACGACAAAAAAAAGTAAGAGCAGAATTCAAACAAGGTTTTGCAAATCCTGTTTTCTATGGAGAGCGTCGTTTTCAAGTCTTCTGTTGGCTGGGACTGCTGCTCTGTGGTTTGATAAATGACACCCGTCCCTCAATAAACGCGCACCTGACAACACTGCTGCTTCTGCTAACCAGACATGCTCCGTGAGTCCTCATCCAGCTGAGCTCACTGAGGTGGTTTTTCCCAAAAGGAAAGGAAACACAGGCTGTGTGTCTTGGTTTGAAAGACAGGTACCTNAGTTCTATGAAGTGAAATAGTCCTGTATGAAAGTCCAATGGTGAAGAAAAATGTGTTCAGTCTTCCTCTGGAGAGAAATCCAGTAAAGAGAGAGAAAACAAGCAGGGTCCCCTGGTACTCCAGTCCTTTCAGAGCGGTGTCCTCGGACCAAACTGCTGCTCACTGCTGTTCCACCCGGAGAAACCTGCTGCCTCCTTTGTTTAAGTCAAGTATCCATCAAGTACCCAGCAATTAGTTACCTAGCAAACCATCAGGAAAAAATTCCACAAACACAAAAGAAACAGATCCAACCCCCAACACGGTGGGTGTGTGCTGAGCATGGGCTCTCTGTGTGGAGGATACGGAAAAAGGCCAATTCCCCCAAAATGTGCTGGTGTTTCTCTGCAAAGCAGCCACTCCATGCTCATGTTTGCCATTTGTCACATTTAGTTGTGTTTAGTTACCTGCAAAAGGAATGCTTGTGTCTCAGCAGTGCTCAGGAAAAGAGATCCCAGATCTTTGAACCCACACCCTGTTTTGTCCTGTCCCTACAGCTCTGTTTCAGCCCCCCATTCCCTATTCATTCTACCCCAAGATCCCATCTCCAGCTTTCCAGACTTTGAATGTGTCATAGGACATGGCCTTCTGTAGGAATGCCTTTGGCAAGACTGGTACATTTAAAAAACGTGGTATCTGAAATCTGGGTGAAAATGTGGTATACTTCTAATGTTTTCATGATTTCTCACACTGTCCTACAAATACAGGTATTTTTATGTAACTGTATACACAAGGGTGAGCATCAGACACAAATTAATTTATTTTACTGATATTTTTATGCATGAGTTGAATTCAGATATTGCAAAAGTGTTTGCCAGATGCAGGCTCTGCTAGTTAGACTGAATGGATGTCCCTTTACTTTTGCTGACCTGTTGAACTAATCCTTCCACTTACAGCACAACTAAACAGTGTTACCTATCAGATTCTACATCATAATTAATGGCAATCATTAATTACTCTAGGTGATCTACAGTAGAGCAAGAGTTAGTACACATTGCACCAAAAATAGCACAAGTGTAGACTTTTTTGTAGCTTATCTGCTGTTAAGTACAATGATGACATTTTAGGTCCGAAAAATTGCTGTTTGATTCAACTGTCCTTAAAATATGACACTTACTAGAATAGACCTATTTATGGAAAGCTAGGGAATCTGCATATCCATTTACTGCTTGCTAGAGCTTATCTTTACCTTCTTGATTTCCTCTCTCCTTTTTCTGCTACTACAACTTGCAAAATCTATGAAACCTGTAGGTCATATTGAAATTTCAATTATATTACAAAACCAGGCATAACTGCATGTCAATTGGAATACTTTCCCCAGACTGCTGAGTACAAAGAAAGACTGATTATTTTTTAAAACTAATTTATTTAATCGTTTGGCAGCAAGGATGGAATTATTTTTAACCTGGTTCTATCAACATCTGCTGTGATTTGCTATAACAAACTGCTCCTTGTTGCTCAGTTTCTGGCATATGTAGATCTCTCTTTGTGGCTGAAAGTGAAGATTATTTTTCTCTCAGCTCTGGCACTTGGAGTATGGAGTCAGTTAGGTTCATTTAATTGAGAAATTGCACCTTTTAAGACAGAAGAGCTTTTATTTGATCTGAAGCCAAAGATTCTCCTTGGAAACTTGGAATATTGAGTGTTGACTCCTTTAATAGAATGCAGAGGATACAAGGTGTGACCTCGTATCCCTCCTCGCAGTTTATTAGACTTCACTGAAGAAACAAGAGAGGAAGACACGCAGAGATCCTGAATACCACTTTCTTCTGCACAGTTTAAAAGTACACAGGCTTGGTGCAGTGGTCCTGGTGTTTTATATTTACTGCAAGTAACTCATCCTGGCAAGTCAGTTGCCTCCAGGGAAGGAAGAACCTCACTGGTATTGATTACTGATGCATCTTCTGCACTTGTTCAGTGGCATTATGATTCCTTCTCTTTATCTTCTGGATCATTTCAAGAGTGCTACAGAAAATGGGGAGCTCCTGGGATGTGGCTAAGAAGAGTCACAACTTCCCAGGCACGTGGAGCTTTGAAAAGGAAAGAAATAATTTAGTTAAACTTCTGTCTGTTGAATTTCAGACATGGAAGTGGAGAAGGAGCCCAGCTTCAAGGAGGTAGGTGCATGATAATGCTAGTGATTCTCTCATTGGGGGGGTAAAACTACAGGCATCTTACAAATGTAGCGCCTAAATGTGCAGTGATGAGTAAAATATTTTTTTCCCAATGTCTGCAGATTACAGTGTTGTTAGATTGGGTAGAATTAAGGAAATTAAACCACCTGAGTGTATGCAGTCTAAAGTTTCCATTAAACTCAGGACTAGACCTCTTCCCTGTATAATTAGTTTAGAAATCCAATATCCTATTTTACTTAAGTGGAACTTAACAACAACAAAATTGATTTAATAATGCCTATACTCCCTGAGGACACAAATTTTATATATATATATATTTAAAAAAATTATTTTTCATTAAAATATTCCATAAAGCGATAACAGCCCTTTTTTAGATTTCATGACCAAATAAAAAAAAAAAAAAAAAAAAAAAAGCTTCTGATTGATAAAACCATCAGAGGGAATATAATTGGTAGGGAGATACATAGGAAATATTTCCCTAAGGTTGATGTTTTCTGCTGTAACGTATTTTGTGTCCTGAGTGAGATGAGAGTGCAGCTCTACAAGGTGCTTTTGTGGGAATTTAGATGTTGATGTCCCAAGGATCATGTGGGGAGCAGGTACCTGTTCAGGCAGGTGTTCCCATCCCCCTGGCAGTGCAGAACCTTCCCAGCTCTCTGTGGAGGGGGGGTCATAATCCGAGAGTTTAGTCCATCAGAGAGCACAACTGAGAGGAAAAGGTGTGAAATTGTTGCCTTGGGAATAAGAAGAATATTGTTAAAAAATGACAGAGCAATATGGGCATCTTGCTGTTCTCCAGTTTGTCTGAGGTGAGGGTGGGACCTTGGCCAGGGCACTTGGTGACCAACTCCACACACCCAGCTGCCAGAGCAGCTGGCAGCAATTACAGCTCCAGCAGGGTCTGTGAATGCTCCAGCTTCCCTGTGGGAAAAAAAAGGGAAGGGCATTTAATGCATGGACAGAACATCTTGTGCCTGATAATGCTGCAGAAGAGCTCTTTTAATGGAATGATGCCTCCAAAATCCTAATGGAGAGCAGCACGTGCCTGAAGAAGTGCTCTGGTTTGTTCCACCCCTCAGCCCCTTCCTGGCACATAGATTTGACAAATAAAAGAGTGTGTTGAGTCCAGTCTTAAGGGTCTCAGCACCATTAGGAGAGGGTTAAGAAAGAAACCCTGGGAAGACAAGCACAGAGACACTTTATTGCAATATGTTGCTTTATACAGAGCTGTCACTCCAAAATAAAGTGGTGCACTGGTAACCTTAGAGACAAGTGTAGCCAGTTCTTGATTCAATAAACTTTCAACTAAGGCAGAAAAGCCAGATCATTCTGTTATTTCCACAAAAGAGTGATGAATTATGTGGTTTCTTACGGATTTTCAGTCCTGTGTTTCATTTCAGATAGTCATTAAAAAATGAGAATTATGTTGAATATAATTCCACATTTGAAATAAGCAGTTACAGTAAAATATTTCATTTTTCAAGAGTGCAAATTGGTTACATTTAAAGGTATTTACATTGCCAGGTTAACTGTTCTTCCTTTTGGGTTGTAGTAGACACTAAATTTATTGGCCTCACAGGTTTTTTAATTGCAGTGGAAATTGCACTGAGCTTGGACAAAGGAGCTTATCTTTTTTTGTAGGAATTGCTTATGGAAATACAGTGACTCTGAATACCAGTGAAATATTTGAAGGAGGGCTTGTAGAACATCATATGAAAAACATACATATCTGGGAAAGTGACGAACAGGAAGGAACAAGTACAATAATTTGCCAGAATAATCAGAATTAAGCAAGACAAAAGAAAAGGCAGTGTGGAGAATTGATTTAGGCAGAACTTTTAGGATAAAAAGGGAACACTGTGAGAGAGCATATCAAATTTTGTAGCTTTGCTTTATCCTAAATTTTGTTCGTTCAAGAACTTCTTTCTGAGATGAGGCTCAAAGCAAAGTTGTGGGCAGATTTTTCCAACAGGGACCTGAGTATCAGTTGTTTTCTTATTAAAAAAAAAAAATTAAAGATCAAAGCCCAGAGTGTAAGCTAGGAGCTTAGCAATAAAAAATTAGAAGAGCAAGGGTTCAGCTGATTTTGAGGAGCAGTGCTTCAAGGAGAGGCCTCAGCACAGTGGGAAAATAGAGCAAGGTGCTCATTATACCAAGTGAAGAAGCTGAAATGTGGTTCACAAACAGCATTAGGATGAAACTCTTTCTGTCCTACTATGATGTGATGAGAAGGTGCAATTTCTTTGGTATGCTAATGAGCATTCATTCATTATAGCAGGGACCAAACCTGAGAGGCTGAGTGCCAGGCTCATCTAGTGCTGTGTGGGGTCACTGACAAGAAGAATACAGCAGTGCTCCCATGGTGTTTGCCTTGCTTTCCCATGGCACTAGGGAAGAGTTTAAAAGCAGCCATGGTGGGGGAGTGTTGGCAGCAGCCCAAAGGCCTCCTTGGGAAAGAGGGGAGAGAAAGGGAGCTGTGTAGTCAAAAGGAGAAACTTCTCCTCTGCTTGCCCTTCTTGGGGAACAGGGAATCTGTCCAGGGAGGGGTTTGGGTGATATTTGAGGCTGGAAGAAGCTGGTTCTCATCTCTCCTCTTGCCCCTGCAAGGCTGTTCTGGAAAAGGTGGTAAAATCCTGCTCTTCCAAGGGAGAAAGTTGCCCAAAGTGCTCCTTTGAAATGTGTTCATGAGCCTGAAGTGTTTGGGAAGTGGGTGATGGTGCTTGGCTGTGGGAGAAGGCAACTCCTCCAGTCCTTCAGGTACTTTGTGCTCAGCAGGGAAAGAAACCAGTAAAAACTACCCAGGACCAGCATTGTAAGCAGGCAGAGCTACAGCTTATCTAACCATGGATTAATTAGGGTTTTTTCCTCACCCTTGGTACTATTTTATTATCAATAATTACCTTCTTTCTCTGAGTCTTAAGGCTCACCACAGATACAAACATATCAAACTGGTTGTACATTATAACTGCATTTCTGTTAGGGATTGTTTTCCTCTTGCACAGGCTGTGTACTCACTGTTACATCTGGGCTCTCCATCTTCCCAAAGAAACACTTCTGGCTGCTCTGCCCAAAATCCTGTTTATGTGCAAGGAGGAATTGCCTCATATGCAAAGAAGTTACTGCACAGCAGTGATACCTCTCACTCCTGGTCAGGACACTAATTAAGCATTTGGGACTGTGGCATCATCATCTGGGTACAACCAGAGCTTGAGGTAATCGTGTCTGCAGGGACAATGTCCAGAGGGAAGGGGGGAGAACTCAAGTATTCTAAATTCCCCAGCAGCTGGGCTTTTGACCTGCAAGCAGAGTTGTTGCCTATGCCCTGCATGAGGTCTTTGCAGCTGAAGTGGTACAAGGAGTCCTCAGATCCTGCAGGTGAGGATCTGCCTGTATCAGCTGCTCGATCCTGGAGAGGATGAGCCACTCCTCACCTCTGCTGAGCTGATGGATGAAGGGTATCTGCCACGTCTTGCCCCTTCAGTCCATGAAAGAGGGAAAATAAAAGCACACCTAACCTTTTCTGGTAGTTCAATTTAGGATTATGGTTTTGATGAGAAAAATAATGCAGTCAACCTGAGCATGTTAAAAATTGATTCAGTGATAAGCACACACATTTTTTCAAATGAGTCTCTTTCAAAGTTTAATCCATCTGCAGAGCAAACTTTGACTGTCAATTACTGTTTCTCAGCATATCAGTCTTGGTTCCTCTGTAACTGTCCTGGTGTGAGCATGGCACCCTGGAAAGGGAAGAGAGCACATCTCAGAAATACTGATACACAAATTGCAGTATAAAATATGGCTGTTGATCAGTCTGAAAGATTTAAGAGCCTTTTTCTAGCATCCTCGTTGAAGCTTGTAACTTGTACAGATAAATATTGATGTTGTTGCCATAGAAGCCTTCAATTCTTCATCAAATCCTGGTTTGAGTTTTGCTCAGTGACAGTCTTGGGGTGAGGGGAAATACACGAGGATGGGTGAACAGGAAACCAAGGAACACTGTGTAACTCACACCTTGTTAGTGTTGTCCCTCCAATACTGGGTCTGGTTTCTATTAGTTTCTAGAACCAAGTTTTGAATAAAAGGAAGCCATGTCTGCACTTTATTCAGCAACTGCAATGGGACTCTGGAGCTACAAACATTTTTTTTTTTTTTGTAGATGAAGAAAAACAGCTTGATGCCTGCGGGGATCATTGTGTATTTTCCTATAAATATATGAAAATATATTGATGCTAATTCTTCTGAATATTAGCTTGAGAGGGTATATCTAGAAGGAGTGGAATCAGGTTTCCAGTTCTTTTTCCCTTTTTATATCACTGGCACTGGCTGCTTATTATGGATGCTGTACTGCATTTGTGTTCTGTCCCAATTAACCTGCCACCTTCTCCAAATGAAGCTTGTACAAATGTTGCCATGCATGACCACCAAATGTCACTGCCTCAGCACACTGAACAGAGGGTTGGCTGTTTTATGTTTCCTTTATTATAGCATTAAATTGATTATTTATACATTGATTATTAGAGCAAGTTCATCAGTTTAATGCTGTAATAAACCTGGCATTGAGCAAAGTTTTAAACATGTCAAAGTATAAAAATATGCATGTGGCTGGACCTTTCTAAATTGCAGGATTGTGAACCAGACAGAGAGAAAAAACTGAAAGCTATGTGTGACATTTAATGGCCATATTAAAATGCCTAATAATAAATGACATGGTAATTAAGGCTGGAAAAAATACCTCAACAAAAGTGGTTCAAGCAATTACAATAATGTCATGGAAGTGAAAGAACACATCCAACTTGTGGAGGGGAATATCAGATTGTCCAATTGATTATTCAGTCTCATGTAAGTGTCTCCAGCTGTATAATGTAATGTATGAACTGGCATTCTGACCATTTGAAGAGCTGCAGAGAATTATAAACTCCACTGGGTGATGCAGAAATGTATCTACAGGTGATGCAGGGACCACAGATACAGAATAGATTAACATGGATGAGGAAAAAGGGAAGGAGGTTTTATACAGGTTCTGCTTTGTGGAAAATCTGTGCCAGACCCAGACTACTGGAGAACCTAAAGCCAGACCCAAGGGTTTATGTAGAGGTAGGAAGGTTATATTAGATGTAATTTTATATTATAAGATAAAACAAAATTAGGAGCTGTTTATCCCACTCACTTCCTTTGTTTCCTTCTGTATTTTAATTATTCTGTTTGATGTCCTATTGTTCCTTAGCATGCATCATACACATTTTCAGACACAGCAGCTGGACTGTCCATCTTCATGAGTGAAAGCATTTGCATGAGGTTTTTCAGAAGAACCCTGTTAAGGCAAACTTCTAACTCTCTCCAACTGAATGCAGTAATGCTTTATTGCACATCTCAAAATGCCTACAACGGGAAACTAAAATTCTGCTGGAGAGCATAAATGTTAAAACCCCTACTTTTATGATGAACTACAGTGCCCAAAGGAAAATACCCAGAGAATTTACCTGTTCTCTTCCTCCTCCCTCCCTGGACAGCCTGTTTGTCCTTCAGAAGCAGAGAGGGCTCAGCCACGAGCTCTTTAGCCTGTTAAAGTGCAAGAGATAAACACCACAAAGGCTTTTGATGGCTAGCTCAGGAAGGAAATAATCTGGGTACTTAATTTGTTTCTATAGAAATTAGTTTTAAAAAATGCATAAACCATTAAGGCTAAGTTTTTCTCAAGATAATTGCTCTTAAAAAAAGCAAAAAAATATCCTGCCTAGTTGATTGAGTCAGGTCCTTTGCCACCCTGATGGAAAAGCCTCTGTGTGACTGCTTTGATTTTCCATCTCCATCCTCCCCAGTACCTTTGGGGTTTTTTGAGAGACTGTATTTGTCAACTCCCATAAATGAATACCAGAAAGAATAACCAGGAGTGAAAATGTCTGTATTGTGGGGGAAAACCTGCTCCTGCACTCATTAGCCATGGGCAGAAATGACCTCTAGTTGGTATCTGCAATGGTGAATCACGTGGGCTGTTTAAATCAATCCATTCTGCAGGCTACACGTGTCTGAGGACATTTCTTCAGAATGGTGAGGAAAGGTTTTCTGGATTCATTGGGTAACTGAATCCACCAGTGTTTCACCTCCAAATGCAAGCAAACCCCTTTTCTTGGTGTTTATAGAGCCACTTGTGCCTGTACATGGGATTGAAATGCTGCCTCTTCAAGAGACTGAAGGTCTCTGACAGCAGCAATCAGTGGTATAAAAAATGAAGAATGGTTTTCAAGACTCATCTATCCCTAAGCTTCTCTCAGTGACATCCCTGCTCTCTCTTTAGGAAGTATCTCTTGATGAACACATTTTTTCTCCTGCTGTTGACAGTTCCTTTTTTTGACAAATTTTTTCTTTCAGGAAACTTGCTTCTATACTATTTTGAGCTCTTAGTCCTGATGGAAACCAATGAGATAAACTGATGCTGTCTTATTTGATGGGGCATTCAAAATGTGTAGACTCCTGCTTTATTCATATCTAGTCCTCCCAGGAGCTGATGCCATGAGCCAAGCTCCCTGGGAATTATGGCCATCTTGTCCCAAATTCTGCTGAACTCCAGAGGATGGACTACACTGATTTCCTGGAGCCACAGGGACTTGGGGTAAGATCTTCTCATGACACTGGCCAGTTCAGAAAAGCAAAGTAGCCAGATTATCAGTGGGGTGACAGTGATTTTCAGCCATGCTGGGAATCTCCAGAGGACTCTGTGTCCTGCTGCCTGGGAGAGCTGTCCTCAGAGAGGTGGTGGAGGGAGGGCAGTAACAGCATTTGTCCCATCTGTAACAGGAGAGTTTTGAGAGGAGATCCTTGAAGACACCCTAGTTTGCATGTCAGTCTACATCAGACTATCATTTTAATGGCTTGGGTTTGTATTGAGAGGTGTTTACAGGTGAGTGAGGTCTTATGTACAACAGGGATGTGTAAATACAGATTGGTAATGAGCAGTAAAATTCAGTATTTATTTTAAAAAGAAAAATGACAGACAACTGGGGAAAGTTCCCCCACTTGCATTTGAATGGTCTTTTTATCAGATTTTGGTATCCCTGAGGTTTTGCTTTGCTGGGTAAGCCTTTTGAGAGCACTGACACTTGAGGAAGCAATAAGGATTGTCAAGGTTTCATGTAGGAGGAAGCATTATTGTGTCCTTCTCTTTGTGCCCCATAGTTATCCTACTCTCATTTACCAAGTAAGTAGACTGGAATTCAAAGAACTTGGGGTTATTTAAAAGATAAGATTAGAATCTAGAGATGTCTAGAGAATACTCTTCTGAGGGCAGGAGCTATTTTCTGTTCCTATGCCATCAAGAACTTAGTGGAGAGGTGACATATTTAAAGATGTTAATAATTCCTCCTCAGAAGCTGAAGGAGGAAAATCAGGTGGTGGTTTAGTTGTGAGTAATTTGTTGACTCTGGCATGTGATTTATCTGTAGAAGACCCCATCTGTATCACTGAACATACAACATTTCTATGCAGCATCCTCAAGATGGAAGACACACACCAAACAACATGGCATTAAATTGAGAAAAACAGTTCAAGGAGCAGTTTATAGGCCATAAAGCTTGTTTAAAATGTTCTAATAGATGCCTGGAATAAACACCTTGTTTAAAAATAAAAAAAAGTTTGTTTAGAAGGAAAAAAAAATCCCAGCCATTCAGGTAAAAGAGCGTTGTAAAAGATGCTATTGGGAGTAATAATGATGTACTTTAAAATGTGACTAATATGTAAGAATGGGAGGAAAAAAAAATCTGGTAGCTGAAATGTAAAGCACAGCAGATAGATTGTAGGAAATTCCCAGACATGGGTTCCTAAAGGCCTAAAAGCTGATGATGGAAAGCTTCCCAAATCCTGGTGAGGCAGAGAGCGTGCAGGATGCCCGAAGGGCTGGGGTAGGAGGGAGGAAGGAATGTAAGGGAGCATCAGGGAGAGGTGCAATGAATCTCTGCAAGGGAGTTCAAGGCAGAGATGGGCCCATGCTGAGACCTCGGCAGAAATGTTTTTAAAGCAAATCAATAAAATTTACAGTTACAAATTGCCAGGCTCGGATGCTTGTGCCCTAAAGCTCTCAGAGGATCCGAAGTGCAAAGCTGATGAACAATTTCTGGCAGTATGGAGTGGTTAAATACATCTTAGTAGCACAGAGGAGAGAGGCAAACAATGCCAATCTTTGAAAGCCCGTGAGGAGGGGGGTGGAAGCCTTAATTATGCATCCAGCATGGAAACAGGAAAGAAACGGGGGGAAAGAGGTTTGGGATGGTTTGGGATGATACTGTAGGAAAGAGATGCCAAGAATTTTGCAGAACCCCCCTGCCCTAAGAGCCAAGGCAAGTGTACAGGACTGTTCTGCCATACATCACTTGTGGATTTTCTAGCAAAGGCCTTTACCAAATTCTCTTATTGACTTAACTTTTATGTCCTAGAAGAGTTAATAATAAAACTACATAAAAGATGGGAAGCAAAGGTGGGAACTAATAATTCAGTTATTCCAGGAAAAACAGTGTTGGAATGTGTTTGAGATGTTCATAAATGAAGGAAAAAGACAAGAAAATGAAGCCAAGATAACAACTCTGCTGATGATAAAGAGTTGATTTTTTCTGACAAGCCCAGAGCTGACTGCCAATGGCTGCAGGAGGACCCTGCAATCCTGGATGGCTGGGTAATAAAACTGCAGTGAAATTCAGCAGCAGTAATGCAAACTAATGCATAGAGGAGAGAAATTGTTTTATTTTTATGCATGGTAGGCTCTAACTGCATTACTACCATGCAAAGGAGAGACCATGGAATCATTCTGGATTGTTTTCTGGGTATTGCATGAAGTTCAACAGCAAGAAGGCCAACTAAAACATAAGGGATTATAGAAGACACATAAAGAGTAAAAGAGAAAACATTATTATGCAGTTGTAGAAATCAGATTATAGAAAGCCATCCAAAAATCTTGGACACTGTGTGTGTTGCTATACTCCCTCAAAAAAGGTGAGATAGAACTAGAAACACTGGTAGTCAGAAATTGTGAATATTTCCTTTATAAATATGATGTAAAAAAAACAAGTAAATCTCTCTTCTCAACATCTAAATCTCAAGGCCTGAGTCACCAAAGATTTGATTGAAATGTTTCCAAGAGAATATATTCATCAGAATTGGCCTACACCATGAGTAAAAAATATTTGGTTGAGATAGCTCTTAATAAAGTGAAAATTCAGGGAAAGTTGGTCTAAGAGCACTGAAGATTTTTCCAGAGAGAAATAATGCAATTTTAGCCAGAACACATTTTTGGGGTTGTGCATTTTTTACCAAAATGTTCCACCAAACAGGCCTGAAGGATCAGCTGTGTGAGGGGCAGGGCAGGTGAGTGAGGAGAACTGGCACAGCTGGCATTGCACAGAGATCTTTGTTAAAGATGAAAGGAAGGACTTGCTTTGACAGGTGCTGTAACCTACTCATTGTGGCATTTTCCCATCACCTTCTGATGGTCTAGCACCATTTTCCTTGCTGTTTTTTTTCCCCAAACACAGTATTTCAGCTCCTGCTAAGTCAGGCACGTGCCAGGTGACACAGTGATGCTGCTCCCTGGAGTGTCACTGTGAGAGGGTCTCATCCCTTGTGTAGCATCACAGTAAATGTCAAACTACTTCACTGACATCCAAGGGTGTTCCCAGTGTAATTTCCACACCTTTAAACACTGCTGTGCTAAATCTGACTTTTATGTCAAAATAAAACAGGAGAAAAAAAGCAGCAGAGTAATCATTGCTCTATACAATGGCAGATAAGCCAACTGAAGTTAATTAAATTTCGCTTTAATTAAAGTTTATATGAGCCAATAAAAATCTAGATTATAAAACACTGTTTAACACCAGGATACATATTTTTAAATTTCATTTTGTTGATTTGCATGGTATGAATTAGAAGGAATCTGCAGTCCTGGCATGGAATTATATGATAAACTACACATAGATGAGGCAAATTAGAAGTTAATACAGCATTAAATAATTTGAAGTGTGTTCCATTCCATAAAAATAGAACTGAAAAATGCTAAAGCATGCTCTAAACTGCCTCTTTCATCATGCTGTTAATACATTATTAGAGTAAAGTGGTAATTTTTCAAGTGCTTTACTGAATAGCACCTATCATTATGGAGCAATGAATGAATTGAGGAAAACAAGATATAGAACCAAAGACTTTTCAAATGAACAATAAAAGGTCAGTTCATAATACAAGTAAAAGGAAAATAGACATGGTCTGTGACATTTGGACAAAATATATACACCTAGAAATGTGAAGTGCCATTGATTGGGCAGAACTCTTGAACTGAAGCCCTGCTGAAATAGAAGTTAAAGAATTGCTATTTAAGATCACCCAGGGTGCCTAAAACCCCAATAAGAGATGTCTCAGAGCAGAGGGCATCTATTATTACAGATAAATAACTTGGGAATCACACTTCCAACCTCAGCAGCTCAGCAAGTTCTCCTCACCAAGTGGGTGTTTCTGTTCCTCACTTTAGGATCTGGATTAAATGGATTTAAGCATTTATTTACCTCTCAAACTAATGAGGGACCCAATGATTTCTAGACAAAACAGGCATTTCTATCATTCCAGTTCATTGCTGCTTATCCAGTGAGCAGGAATTAGTCTGTTTTTAACAGTGTTTGACTTGCAGAGTTATAGTGAGATGGGTCTGACTTGGAAGTGAAACATGGGTGGGAATTCAGCTTCTCAGTGAAGAAAACAGTTGTGTGACTGGGCATTCCTGTCCAGCTGAAAATGTATATAATTTTAAAACACTTGAGGTAAAAATCACTTTATGACATAATTTATTTCTTACTGCTGGGAAAATGAGGGACAGGTGCCCAGTTCACCCTTCACATGAATCCTAAAAATGAAAATTGAAAAACTACTGAGGATGAAGGACAAAAAGAAGACTGAAGAGTTTTATTTGTACATGTGCTGAAAAAGAGCCAGTTGTTGAAAAGTTTTGCTCTTAAAACCAGGTATCTTTTATTTCATTCCTCCTTTTCCTGGGAGCTCCCCCATGGCTGCTTAATTAAAGAAAATGACAAGTAAAGCCTGGGAGGAAATGCATCTTGGATATGTGCTCTCCTGATTTGTACCCAAGGACAAGGACTGGACCCCACAGCAAGAGTCCTGCAGGTGAGTGGGTGACTTAAATTGTTTGCACTCAAGGGAGAGGATGCTGTGGAACTGCTACCTTTATATATGTGTATTTATACTTGTCAAGAAAGAGAGGAGTGTGTTTCACAAAAGGTACTCTAGGGAAAATGGAGTCTGGTATTTTGGAGCCTGTAAGATAGAAATATTTGGGTTGTGTTATTGCAACTGGATACACAGAACAAATCAAGGATTTTTGCCATTGGATCAAAGGTGAAAACTACCCCAAAACACTGTAAATTAAGTTATTTTACACAATCATTAAAAGTTTAATATATTTCTTAACCTTTAGGATCTGGATATAATGTCTTCCTGTCTGTGCCACGAGAAGATTCTACAACTTCTTACAAAAATTCAAGGAATGATTACAAGACTCTTGGCTTTTGTCCTCTTCAGTTTCTCAGGGAAAGGCCTGGCTATAAAAGCAGTGAAAATTACCATATTGTATTGTTGGCTTCCTATCTAAGGACAGTTCTGAGGCTGAAATTAGGCTGTCTGAAGACACTAACCCTGCTCAGAAGTTGTACAATCATTGAAGGATTTTTTTTTTTAAATTCATTTTTTCTTCCCAGAATGGAATAGAAGTCTTTGATCCTGTAAAATTTTAGGATGATCCTTATAGTGCAGGGTTTCAACCAGTCATAAAGTGGCCTTCAAACATGCCCTGCCTCTCCACAAGGCAGCTGGGGAGGCTGGATGAGACTGATCTCTGTGCACAACTGAGAAACACCCAGCTAAACTAAACTGTC
This sequence comes from Peucedramus taeniatus, assembly GCA_013400575.1. Taxonomy (NCBI): domain Eukaryota; kingdom Metazoa; phylum Chordata; class Aves; order Passeriformes; family Fringillidae; genus Peucedramus; species Peucedramus taeniatus. Next base: position 36,094 of record WBNO01014413.1, on the reverse strand, counting down.
TTTTGTAAATGTAACTCAGGAATGCAGGCAAGAGCAAATCTGAAATTGCCCAACAAAACTAGAAAGTGGGAGCATGAGAGGGAATTGAACCTCAAAGAGACCAGTGGATACAATGGATTGTTCAAAGCCCTGATTTTCTGTATAGAAGGTTCCCAGAAATGTGTCTCAACCTGCATCTAGCATAAGTAACAAGGCTAAATAATTAAACTACATGTTTTAAAGGTTTTAGATACCCTTGGAACTCTCTGTAGAATAAGGGTATGTGTGTGGAAACCTAAATTCAGTCCCCAGCAATTGGTTCCCTACTGCATCCAGTTCATGCTCATTTCTTTCACGTACAACCTTAGGGAGATTTCTAGTGCAGAAACTGCAAACTCTTGTGAATTATGAATCTTTTCTTTATTCTCCTGCTCATTTAAAATATTCTCTCAAGCAGTTCATAATGTTTATTTGGTTTTGTTTTGATTATTAAAGTTTCTAACATTTCAATACATTAGAGAATGGGTAAAGCTGTTTTCTCAGTGCAGTGAGACAGCATAAATTAAATGAGATGTGGAAAGTTTATCTTTTGCTTTGTGAATCTGTTCATTTGCAATGGCTGAATTAGTTCATTTTGCATGTTGATAGAATGTCTTGTTCAATCTTGGAAACCCCACACAAGTATCTTTTTTCATTTATAGAAGGTGGCTTGTGCTGTGCACACCATTAGTTTGAGGGGAAGATGGTGTTGTCACAGGGAAAGGCACAGGGACAGATTCTGATTTGGCTTCACTTTGGATTGTGAATTTGTATACATCTGCCTGAGGATTTTTACTGTAATTCATAAAGACTGCATTGAATCTATTTGCTGATTTCATAGGATTCTCTGAATAATTTCCCTGTCTGAATGATTCTTACATATTTCAGTACTGCAGGTCCCTCTCTGGCTCCCCTTGACTGGCTCTTCTACTTTTATTTTACATCAGATTTGACTCTTGTTTCTATATTCCTATCCAATATCCTCCAAAAATACAGTTCTTTACATTTCCCTTGAGTTTGATAGAGTCAGTTATTACCAAAATAGACAATATTTCTACTGGGTGCTTAGAGGGTTTCTGAGAACTGTGATGTGCAAAACATAGATAGAAAGAAAAAAACAAAATTACTTGTTTAATTAAGTTTTGACCTAATTTGGTTTAATATCTCTATATATCTCTCTCTTCACCTGTATATATCCCTCCATATGTTTTCTGTCTATCTATCTAACTATCTATCTATCTATCTATCTATCTATCTATCTATCTATCTATCTCCTGTTCATTTGATCTAGTCAGCATTGTTATCTATGTCAAATATGGGCAGTTGCATTTGCTGTTGCACAGAAAGTGTTTTGCAGCTTTCCTGATGTCCTTTGCCTTTGTTTCTTGCTTTATAAGCCCTTTGAAGCTGAGAACTGCATCATCCTCTCTGACCTGCTGACACAAAATTTATTGACAGCCTACCTAAAGGAAAGGCTGATGGATAACAAGAACAGGAGGAGGTGTAAGTTTGATGGATGATTTGGGTCTCAAAAGCCTGTGATCAGTCCAGAAATTGCCTTTGTCCATTTGAGTTATTCAGGAATTATGTTAGTCCTTTCCTTTCCTCAAAACTAATAAATCTGTAATAATAAATCTAATAAGTTTGTATTGTGACTAATGTGCCTGCAGGAAGTGTGCTGGAAGGTGGGACTGGGCCAGGGCTGGGGCACAGAGAGGAAAAGGTGACCTTTGCAGCTTTTGATCTCCAGTCTCACCCTAATGTCCTTCTGTAGTTGTCACAGGTGTTTTACACAGGCATTGAAGACAAATCACATTTCCCACAACTCTTTCTAGAAGACAGTTCTGATGGACACTTGTGCCAGTCCTAGCAGGAATACTCATGGATTTTTTCTTTCTTTTCAACAGAATTTAATTCCAATTTACCAGCTTAAACATATAAAACAATCACTCGATAATTTCAAGAATGCAGCATAAGGGACCAAAACCTCTGATTTCTGTATTTCTGAGGGATCTCTCCTCACCAGGGTGTCTAAACTCTTGCTCCTTATTTACATTTTTTCCCAGTGACTCTTGAATTTCTGACTCTTGAATTATTTTTCACTAGTTAGTTTCACTTCATGGCAATACCTGGAATTTGCTCATACAGCTACCAGTGGCCATGCAGGGCACTGGGAGGGGGGCAGGGAGTGCAGAGGAGCATCCCAGGCTGCCTGGGGTGCTTCTGCATGGGCTCAGGGGGTGACAGTGGGGCATGGGGTACAGATTCCCTCATTTGCTTCAGAATTGGGGTTTACTGGGGAGTTTCTGTCCTGCTTCTTGTGGACTCACAAGTGAAAACATCAGAAAAGCTTCTTTCCATTTTCCCTTTCTCAGCCTCCTTCCCGTGCCTCTGGTACCTGTTCTCCTTTCTGGGGAGAAGGGGAAATGCAAAGGTGCAAAGATGAGGCTGGGAGGTGTGGGGAGGCCAGTGAGGAGGCCACTGGCCATGGCAGTGCCAGTCACACGAGAGGCAAAGAGCAGAAACCTGGGCTGGAGAGGCAAAGAGATCATTGAGCCACTTCTGAGAGCTGCCTGCAGGAGTGAGATGGGAAAGGCAGGAACGTGCTGGGCAGCTGCAGCTTCCCCCTGAGCCTGTGTGAAGCCACTGCAGAATCTGGGGAGTGTTAAGGGAATTCCAAGCTCCATCCATCACAGGAGAGCAGGAGCACAGAGCTCTGAGCTAGCTGAGCTCTCTGGTGTGAGCTGCATGCACAGGAATCCAGCCTTTCCCTTGGAAAGCTCTTCCCCTTTCTTCCCTCAATTCCACCTGTGCTTTCTGTGCTCAGACTCAAATTCTCACTCCCAAAAATATAACAAGAAAGTCATGGTTATTGTCATCCCCACAAAGGCAGATAATTTATGCAATGATGAAAATGTTTCTAAGTTAAAAATTTGACTTTTCCTTTGCTGCTCCCTGCATCACTCTGTGCCTGGGAGTGGAGGAGTGGGAGTGCTACCCTGGCTTGGTTTGCTGGGAGCCCTTCCCAAATCCAAAGGCGTGGCAGGAGTTGAACTTTTGCAATTTTTTTTACTATTTTTTAAAAAATCTTTATTTTTTGCCTCATTTTTGATGGTTCAAAATTGATCACCTTCTGGCACTGTCGTTTCTGCCAATGGCACAGGATCACAGAAAATTACTTTCTGCTATAAAACTGACCCAAGAAATTTGTTAGAAAAAGAGGAAGAGTATTGGCCCTATATCTAATTTCTCTCTTTTCATTTTTTTCTCAAAAGTAACAAAAAGCAATTCATGGCTTATTTCTCTGTCTCACTTCACTTGAGTTCCTTGTAAAGGTTTACAGAAGCAGCCCCACTCAGAATCTGGTTTAATTAGGCTGCATGCAGAAACCACACCTGTAAGCACACAATTTTCCTTCTGCTCAGCCAGTTGAGGACTCTGCTTCCAAAGACACCATTCATATTTTTGGCCCTTCCCCCCTAACATCTATTTTGAAAAAGAAAATTTTAAAGGTCAGTGGCTGCAGCCTTTCTTAACCAGCCTCCCCAAAGCCCCTAAGTGCCTCAGATGCCCCTCAGCCCTAAAACATGTTTGGAAGGGGAGATGTCAGACACTGATGGAGCCTTTGATCCACACTTGCTGTCTGTAAGCCAGGAGTTAACCTTGATGTACTCTCTGAAATTTGTTATTCTGTTTGAATTATTTTACTAATGGGCAAAATAATTTAACCAGAAAATGTGTAGAATGTCTTTTTTTTCATCCCAAGGGTGGCTGGACATGGGAGCAGGAGAACTGGTGGAGTTTCCTTCCCTGGACTTGACTGGAGAAGACCCTGGGCCAGCTGCTCTGCAGGTCCTGCTTCAGGCAGGAGAACTGCCAGCTAAAATTACTCTGTGCTGCTGGCAGATCTAAGAGACATGAACAATCTCTTAGATTTTTTTGTCTCCTTCATCCCCTCAGACAGGTCTGTGCATTTCTAGAGCCAGCAGGAAAGACCAAAGCAAGGCAAACCCTGTGGCAGCCCCACTGTGATTTAAAAAGCCCCTCCCAGGCACTCATGACAAGGCACTGCTGCTTATTTCCAGTTTCACTGTGAGGAGGAACAAAGCAAAATATTACTTGTGACTTGCAGAACACTGAATTAGCAACCCAAGGGCAGCAAGAGAGGTTTGGAGTGATTTTGAGATGCTGCTCTCCAAGGGTAGGCAGGGAGCTGCCACCTGGAAAAGCTGGAACTGCTGTGCCAGGGCCATGCATGTCACTGTCCCAGGGGGGGAAAGGGGGCACAAGGGCACCAACACAGCCCAGCTGTGGAGCACAGGGAGAAGGGGACACAGGCAGTGACCCCTTCTACAGGAAAAGAATTTATACAGGAGAAACAGCAGAGCCCGTGGCCACTTTGGGGCTGCAGGAAGAAGCAGTGCAGCTCTCAGGTGTGTTCAAGAATAGGAATAAAAGACCAAATAGCAGTGTTACAGTGACATGATCATTGGTATTTGCCTATCTTTGGGGATTTTAGAAGTGTTTTATATCTTCAACAGTGTTGTGCTGTCAGATGTGAGGGCTCAGTGACTCTCTGGGGTGTTGCAATGCAGAACTGGCTTTGTGGCTTCTGCTGTTCTCGAGGCTGATCAGTTGAGGGCTGGTAGGCACTGCAGGTGTGGGGTAAATATTAAAATCTGTTGAGATGCCATAACTTAACCTTCTGATAAGCCCACAATCTGCAAGCTTTTGCATGCAGAACTGATTTACTACTCTGTGAAAATTTTTCTGTGGGATAAATGGTTGGGATACTGCAAGGAGGGGCTCAGGGAGCTCTGACACACCCTGGGGAGGGCTCACTCCTGATGCTGGAAGTTAGATTTTCTAGTGTGAGATGGGATGAATAATAGCCTATGTCCATCTGTAAAGCATGCTGATGTCTGGGAGACAAACAAAAAGCAAAAAAACAAACAATCAAATAAAGAAAATGTACCTGATCAATACAAGGTCATCATTTGCTCTGCAGGAAAAATAGGCAATCTATGTTCTTGTGCAGAAATACAGAAAATAGCTCAAATTGCACAGGTTTTGGATTGAGGCTTCTTCAGTGAGTGCTGTGTTTGACTGACAGGTGTAATTTAGAAGAAGAAAGGATGCTATAAATATTTTTAAAGACAACATAGCTCCATCTTTGAGTATAGAGGTCTTTCTGCCTCACAAACTGCATATAAAGATGCATGTCCTTAGGAGACAGTAAGTAAAGTAGAAGTGAAGCTTTTATCTCTCCAAACCATTAAACACAATGACAAAAATAAGGGTTGCTCACATAATACCTTACAAATGGAAAATGGAAGAGTACTTAAAATGATGCTGTATGATATATACACCCTGTATGCTGAAACAATGACATTACATTTACCACTTTTTTGACTGTTAATTGAATCAATCAGATGTAATCAGTTTAATTATCAGGGAATGTTTTGATGATTTTGTTGATAGATGTGATGAATGATATTTTCAAATGTTGGCTTGTTAACATTAAAGGTGCTCTCACTGAGCATCTCTGGTTGAGCTTCTTGCTTTGTGATGCTGTGGTGAATCTGCCCCCAAAGGCTTTATCCCCCCAGAGATTCTGCATTAGGCAGCAGATTCTCATGATGAAAAGCAGAGCTCTCCAAGGAAAAGTTATTATAATTTACCACATGAACAACCAAGTTCATTCAGAGCACAGAGCTCTGAGCTACCTGTAAAAATGTGGAAAAAAAAAGTGGAAAATCCTTACAAAATCAGTACATTTGGGCTATCACACAACCTGTTAGAAAGGCTCAGGCTGAGGAATGAGATCACAGGGATGTAAGCCTGGCTTTCCTAACCAGAGCTGACAGCTGCTGGGTGATTTTAGGCCAGTTTGTTCTGAACCCCTGAAAGCCCCCTGTGCCTGACCCCTGCCCACACCAGATGGGCTGTGTGTGCTGCAGCCCCCCTGACAAAAGACTGAGGAAGACCAGTAGGTTTCACCAATTGGAATTTAATGAGGAGTGAAAGGAACTAAGCACAGGTCTGAAAGATGCTTGCCTGATTTTTTTTTTTTCCATCTTCAAAACGACCTTGCATTTTTAATGGCTGCAGATTAACAGCAGTAATGAATCCCAAGTGTCTAATGCACATCAAGGCTGGGTTCAGGAGACATTAAGGGATACCTAGGAAGAGTCATAGATTTTACACAGAGAGTACAGTAATGATCTTGCAGACAAAAATTAATGATTTAAGAAAAAGCAGAAATGTTGTTCTCATTCCCAAGGTTAGAGAAGATTAATCAGAAATGATTGCTTTCCCCTGTTGCTTGTTTTGGGATAAGAAACTTGATATAGGTGTAATGATAAAACATGGAAGGACTTGGGAGCTGCATCAACATTCAGGAAATTCAGTGGCTGATGGCAGCAGGGTGCCTGGGCTGCACTTTGGCAGCTCCTGCTCAAGTCCTTAGATAGTACTGGGGCATATTGAATTGTTAATGTGGAAACACAGACGTGTCTGTTGTGATGAAAGACCACTCTTCAAGCTTCACTAAGCAAAATGCTTCAATTTCAGAGTAGGAAGAGGTGGATATGGGAGAGGGACCATCCGCTGGTGCATCTGAATAGCTCAGAGGCTGATGGCAGCTGAACCAGACAGGAATTATCACTGAGCTGCTCACAAGGAGCTTCATTTGAAGGTGCTGACACCCAACAAACTGAGGTGGAAGGATGCTCAATAGAACTAAGGACCTCAGCAGGAAACCCAGTCAGAGCCAAATGAGGAGGTGGAAACTGACAGGGAATTGATCCAAAAGCAACTTTAGGAACACTGGGAGATGTGGATCAAAAAAATTTTTTTTCACAGTTGAAGACTGTTTAGATTAAGTTTAAAGATTAAAGATTGTTTAGAAGCCTCAAAAGATTTGTTTGGAACAAATGAGTTTAAATGAAAAAAAAAATTGCTGTGAAAATTATAGCTAGAATTTATAGAAGAAAGAATATAGCTATAGATAGAATATATAGAAGAAAGTTGGTGAGAGAGACAATAGAGTAATGAAATATATGATCATATTTGACCAGTTAGTGCTTGAGGTCCCATCTTGTAGGATTTATCAAATTGTTAAAAGTAAAATATTTTAGGAAATGCTACAATTTGGAATGAAATTGCATATTGTATCTATAATTTGAATTAAAATGATGCCTCCTGGTCAAATTTTGGAGAATGTGAATATCAATCAATAGGTCTGCTCCCATCCACACCTGCTGTAGGCCGAGTGTCCTATCTCTAAACCAGAAAAATTGCATTCTTTGCAGCATTGAAAAATTGTGTTGTTTGAAGTGTGGGAGCAGCTACAAAATACTCCTTGAAGCAGCAGAAGGCCAGGGTGGGTGCTGTACAGAATCTGATCTTTTCTTCAAGCTCAGTGAGCTCTGCCAGGGGGGTGGGAGTGCTGCAGGGAGCAGCCAAGCTGGGATGAAAGATGCCTGGACCAGGGCTCTGCTCCTGAAGGGATTGCTTCTGCTTGCCTCAAAGCCACAATCAGCTGGATATTCTCTTTCTTTCCTGTGATAGCTCTGGCTTGTCTCTGCTGGGGAAGAGAGGGGATTTCCTTGGCAAGTCCCTGAGCTCTTTGTGGTCTGAGAAACCACGAGGGCACATCCCAAGCAATGTCCAGGTTGTACATCCCAGTTTCTGTGGTGTGAAGGAGCTGCTCTGAGGAGGAGGGGGCTGAGCAAAGGTGTGGAGCCAGGTCCCACAGCAGCCCAGGCAAGTGAACATTTTTTCATCCAGGAGCTGGATTCAGAGTCACCCAAACCCAGCGTTTGTGTCCTTGCAGTCCGTGCATCCCCACCCATGCAGCACCACCTCTGCTTCTCCAGACCTGCACGGGCATTAGGGGCTACTGAAATACACTGGTTTTCAGTGTTTGAACCTTTTTCTGCCTCTCAATTTTCCCTCTATTGCAGCCTCACACAGCAATAGTTGCTTGGCATCTTTCATAACAACACTTAAAGAAAAATTAAATCTCCAGAAGCTTTAAGTAGGAAATAAACTTAATTCTAATTCTTTTTCTTGCACTGAGTACGTGTGAAAAGGCATTTCTCAGCAATGGGATGCTGAACTTTCTTCTCTGGCCCAGGAGGAGCATTCTTATGCATCAGCAACATGAAAAGGGATGCAGGTACCAAGCCCGAACTCGCATTCGTGAAAATCTCATTTTAGTTATTTAGTGTGATCAAGATGGTATGAATTGCTTAAACATTCCTTGCACATAATTTTATGCCAGTCAAGAAAGACACTAAAATCTTAGTTTGCAGCTGGTGGAGTATGTTGGATCAAAACATTTTAGATTTTTTTTTCATCTGCAGTTTAGTCTTGACTCATCAGTGCCATAACCGAGAAAATATTAGTTCAGATTGTGCAGCCACCACTTCCTACTGTCCTCATTCTTTCTCATGGTCACTTCCCCAATGACCTGGTGTCACTTTTTTTTTTATGTGAGGCATTGAATGAATAATAAAAAAAAATCCTATGACAGGTGCAGTTGAAAGATTAGGGAGTGCTAGAATTTTACATCAGCAAAAATAAGTTATTGAGGCTAATGTGTAATCACATAGGAAAAGACTCATTTTCTGCCACCTTAATGTAGTAACAACAGATAATGACACATCTTAGAGTTCTCAAGTGGAGCAGGAGGGTGTTTATTCTTTTTGGCAGGTGGTGCCATGCCCAAGCCTGGGTACTTTGCATAAATATTGTTAGCATCAAACATATCTCAGAGAAGCAGCCAGATGATGAATCATCCACTTGGAGAAGTCCCAAGCCACCATTTATCTTTATTTACCTGCATTTCTTACAGGCATTTGGTGCTTTTGCCTCTGCTGAGAAAACTATATTATGTGTAAGCCCTCTTCTTTTTTTTTTTTTCTTCTTATTCATTTCTACTATGTTAACAGGAAAAAGCCTTCGCAAGGAACTAGAAACCTCCAAGATGGAAATTCTGTTCTACAGCCAGTTAGAGAAGTTGCCTTTGGGAAAAAAAAAAAAAAAAAATTATTTCGAAGCCTGAGAGATAACAATTTCGAATCTGTCTTTCTAATTTGTGTTATTTCCTTACTCAGACCCCAAGAGAGTTTTGGAGAGTAACTGGACTCAATAACTATAGGAAACTTCATACACTTTTCTAAATTTATAGCAGCATGACCTGGATGGTTTGGTATAAGCACTGGGAATAACCCTGAGTGACAAGGGCTGCAATAAATTGCCTAACAGCTTGGAGCATCAAATTAAGACAGAGAAAGGCTTTTTGTCTATATAAAACCCCAGTAATCTCAAATAAGTGATCAAGGGTTTGTGAATGGCAGCAGGAGGCAGAAGTGCTCAGTATGGAGAAGGTGGAGTTACTTTTGCTTCCCCTGAGGTTTAGGAGGAGCCTCACAGTCCCCAGGGAACTGCTTGTGACAGCAGGCAAGGTGCAATTCATCAGGAATGAAAACACTGCCATGGCTACAGCCTGACCCCCAGAATTCAGCTTAGAAGTGCTCAAAAGCTGGATCATAAAACTGTTTTTTGAGGTGAAAGCCTTCCTTGGACTCCTATTATGGAGAAAGCCTCTTAAATGTCAGTCAAGAGAGCAAACGATAACTTAAGCTCTTCTCAGTGCTTAATTCTAAATTTGAACAGGTGTCACTAAAGGATAAATGGCTTGAAGCACAGCTAAAGTCATGATACTGTAGCCTACATTTAAGAAAGATGCAAGAAAATAGAGGTTTTTAAGGATTGTCTCTCCTTTTTGTGGGGAAAAAAGTAATTTCTTGAGAAAATAACCATGTTTTGTCTCCTTACCATTGTACCTATCTTAGACTGTGACCTTGGGGTATGTTTTATATTATTATACCTACCTTCTTTCTGGAAACAACTAAAAATAGAGGAGGTTGGAGACATTTTCACCTGTTCAGACATGCAAACATAGAATCAGATATAAACCAGAGAGGTCAGTTGTGTGTCAGAGGACAAAATACCATTAAAAGCAGAACTCCATAACTCGTGGCTCCCTTATGGTATTTCTAGAATTAAAACATCTCATTGCACAGCTCATGGACTTCTTCCAGTACCCCCACCATGAATGCAGGGCATCTCTTTGTAGATCAATTCTGTTATTCTGAGAGCAAAATGCATCCCCCTAGGAACAACTAGTAATAAAAGTAAAATCATATTTTCTTTTTCTTTTTAACTGACAGTGCTTCATTCCCTTCAGGTACAACCGAAGTCAAGAAAGCCCCTTGCTCCTAACCCTCAAACTCCAGGAGATTATCATTAAAATGCTGCACATCTAAATCTGTAGTTGAAAGAACTTCTCACTAAAAATGAGGTTCAGGTAGATGAAGAAATCTGGGGGGAATTGGCAGCACAATCCTTCAAAAGGCAGAAAGGCTGATCTGTTCTCTGACTGTTGCTTAAACCTGGCTTAAAGGCAGTACAAGGTGTGTGTGCACTAATGATGGCTGGTTTGGACTGGGCCTGGGCTGTGCATGAGAGTGGCCATGGGCAGGTAGGGATGAGTCAGGAAATTCTGGGCAAAAGCCATCCACAAGCAGCTTGTGCCTCTTCTGGAGCCAGCTGTTCAGTGACAGCATTCACTCATTGTGGTGTGCAGGGACCCAGCAGTGCATTTGGAGATGAGTTTTGGTGCCCTGAAGGAAACCAAGCACTTCACAGACTGTGTTTGTAGCAGAGTGTCGGGGGGTTGGATCTGTTTCTTTTGTGTTTGTGGAATTTTTTCCTGGTGGTTTTGCTAGGTAACCAATAGCTGGGTACTTATGGGTGCTTGACTGAAACGAAAGGGGGCAGCAGGTTTTTCCTGGGGAGCAGCAGTTAACAGGACAGTTCAGTCTGAGGACACCGCTCTGAAAGGACATCAGAGCACCAGAGGATGACCCTGTTCTGTTTCCATTGGATTTTTCTCCAGAGGAAGATGGGACTCATCTCATCACCACTGGACTTTCTACAGGACCATCTCCACTCCACAGAACTGCATCTATTACTCCAGGAGGATTTCATCTGGACTGCTTTTAACACCCTGACCCCAGGGTGTCAGGTCACATCCCTGACTCGGTCAGGGTTTTTCTGGGGTTTTGTTTGTTTTGTTTTGCTTGTCTTTCAGTGCTATTACATTTGTATTTTCTCTTATTTTGTTTTTGTTTAATATTCCTTGTAAAGAACTGTTATTCCTGTTCCCAAATCTTTGCCTGAGAGCCTCCAATTGCAAAATTACAATAATCTGAGGGAGGGGGTTTACATTCTCTATTCAAAGGGAGATTCCAGCTTTTGCTGGCAGATACCTGTCTTTCAAACCAGGACACAGAGCTAAGCTTATTTTGTCTCAGAAATGATCTAGAAAAGAGCCTGTTCTTGTGCTGGCACACTTTTTTTTTAGTTCTGGAAGTTGGTGTGCTTTCTTTGCCATTTGGTGAGCCAAGCAATACTTACTGATTTTATGTGCAAAGAAATTTGATATATATCAGGATTTAAAGTTTGTTTTCGGCTTTTGCTAAATGACAGATTATTTTCTGTTAGTACATTTAGCTCTACATCCCCCACAGATTTACTCACTGCTGCAGCATCCACTCTTTAGTTATTTTTCTCTCAGAGTGGAGCACAGAAACCAGTTTTAAGTAGCTGCATAATCTGGATAGTGCACAAGGAGGAACTAAACTCTCTGCTGTGGGGTCCAGAGCCACCAGAGGGAATGAGCCATAATGAGCCATGAAGGATGAGAGGAGGTCCTTGTCTTTCTCATGGCCTTCTGTGTCTTGTGAATGGTGAAACTTGGTCTGCTTTGCTCTGGATAGGTGCTCAAACATTGATCTTCTTCCTAAGCAGTGGCTTTTCAGAGTGCTGTGGCCAGAGCTGTGATCTGTGTCAGGGTCATTCATGCTGGGTATTCAGAGGGAAGGTCTGACAGATCAACTCCTGAGGAAAAACAGGAATTCAATTCCAGATTGTTTGGATCATGAACATGCCAACCATGAGCTAAAAAAAAAGAAAAACAAAACAAAACAAAACAAAAAAAAAAAAAAAAAAAAAAAAAAAAAAAAAAAAAAAAAAAAAAAAAAAAAAAAAAAAAAAAAAAAAAGAAGTAGTAGCATATCCAGGATTGGTGGCCTGATTTCCAGAACTCTAGGGAGATATAGTAATGATGTTTCTATCTCTAAAATGCCATGTCATCCATGTCATGTAAGAGTGTGTGTCCAAGCCTCCTGCTCCTGCACAGCCCTTCTGGCTTTGCATAGGGGAACAGGAGTACTCACATTTTTAAAGTCTCCAGGAGACTGCAGTGAATCAGAGCAGGGCCTGGTCAGAGCCTTTCTGTCTAAAGCAGTTCCATTTTCAGGATAAACTACACACACTCCTGAATATTGCCCACATTTTTTAAACACGACTGAAAAATGAGGAGGTGGCACAGAAGAGCCACAAAGATATTATTTGCAAAATCTGGCAGAAAAAAGACAAGAACCCAATCTCTTGTACTGACTGCCCTTAACTTGATAGTGAAAGGCAGAAAAAGAACCTATATTTACCAGGGAAACATAAATTTTATATTCTGAAGGGTGAAAACCTCTAAATTAGACAACAGGGGCGGGTTTGAGGGGTGGGGTTGGGTGTTTGTAGAGGTGGAGAGTGAGAAGAGGAAAATAATTGAATGTGTGTGGAGAGAATTACCATCAGCACAGCTGTTCACAGGTGCTGGTGGGCACCAGAGCCTCCCATCTCCTCAGATGACAGCTGGATAACTCCCAGGAAGATGTTCATTAACCAAGAAAGGTTTTGCATTTTGACCAAAAGCAAGTTATTGTGCTCAATACTCAGCTGCTGTGATGTAGTTAGTCTCACAGAGAAGGTAATTTCTGGTGATATTATGTTCCTATCCAGCCTTGAATTCTTTAGATATTCCTATGAGAAGCTCTGCCCTCCCAGTGCTTCCTTGGCAGAAGAACCCCTTCCTTCTGCCAGCACAGACTCCTCTCATCGTGGAGTTTCTGCCACAAAGGCTCTGGGCCAGGATTTCTTCCAGTGAAAACAAGCACAAAACAAAACCAAATTTATCTGAGGCTGTGCAAAGAAAAAAAGCAGTAAATTAATCATGTGTTAAAGAGTTATCACTAAATATCAGTAGTAGGTGCAGGAGTATCTGAGTACAGATTTTGAAATTAAAGAGGGGCTACTGCTTCCAAATGCCTATGAGGGATGTAGCCCTTGTTCTGCCAGCAGAAATATCTCCAGCAGCTCAACTTCTGCAGCTGCAATGAGGCTCCACTCAGGTCTAAGGGTAGGGAAACAATGGGAAGGGAACACAGAGATTTCCAGCTTTCTCCCTCACTTCCCCCTTACTTTTCACACGTATAAATCGTATTTACCCTCCATAGCTCTCCAAGAGCTTCAGGGTTTTGTCTTTTTACCATAACCGTGGAGCAATCAGTAATTTTTCCTCTGCTTCATTGCAATATTAAATATGGAAGAACTGGTGCCAGCCAGCCCAGTATCATCAAACCTTAATCACAGAGCAAACCTAGAGAGAGCCCCTTTTATTGTGCTGCAGCATAGAAACCTCTGAGCCTGATCTATGGCCAGGGAGGTCCAAAGAAATATTCCTGCTGTGTCCTGGGGCTAGGAGACCATTCAGTCTTCCAGTAATGTTGGATTCTCTCCTGTGTTCAGGCAGAACACAAATGGAAGTGGTATCAAAGATGTTACATGAGCCCTAAGCAGAATAAATATTATATATATGTCAAATCTGTCACTTGGTGTTTCTATACAAAGTACTTTATGCATTAGAATCTGTCAGCCTTTATTGTCTCTGTTTGAGTTGGTCTCTACAAACCCTTAAGCTAAATATTGACTTTTTGCATGAAGAATATGATGATACACTTAGGGGATGGGGCAGCAGGCCGAGGAGGAAACGCAGGCTGGGCAGCAAATCAATGGTGAGATTCAGCTCTTCAGGGCATAGGATGAAGCCAGGCATTGTGCTTGTGAAATCATTTGCTTTGCAGTTTAGAAATGTACAGATATTCACTCTTTCTCCAAACGTGGTTATCCCTTCTTAATGCTGTTGATTCAAATTTTTTTAATGCTCATTGTCCTGGACTGCTGAAACCAATGTGTTTGAGTATCAAGGAAAGAAAGGTTAAGGCTTTTGAGGAAAACTGTTCCTCAACTTTTTTTTTTTTTTCCTTTTCCTTCTCAGCAGTAGATGTACTTTAAAGCAGTAAAATTTCTGGAGTACATTTCTTCTCACATTCTGGGATCCTCCTCATAATTCCTTCCCATCTCTTGGAAAATAGTATCACATTAACTTCCTGTGAAACAGTCTTTATTCAGCTGTAGGGGTGTGTTCATACAGACATGTGCATGTATATCTATTTGTATTTGTACAAAAAAAGTATTTAGATTAATATCTCATACTAAAAATCTACTCTGGGCATTTGCCTAATGTGCTGTAACAATAGAAATAGATAAGTAGGCATAAATAATAGACAGTACTGCTAAAGTACAGACCCTTATCATCAGAATAGCAACCTGAAGAATTTCCCTTTGATGTGTCCTTGATTTTGACAGAACCATATGAAAAGTATATTGTCAGTCTGTGGGAGTCAGAGCTCTTTGCTGGAGTCTAGCACAGATTCTTCAATTTCTCATTACATATTTCTCTTTTATCTACCCAAAAAAGCTGTGCCACTTGCTTCCAGCTAGTGAGGAATTTGAGAAAATTTTGTCTCCATTGTCCCTTTCCATTTTGATGCTCAGATGGAAAAGCCACCCTTTGGCCTCATGCAATTTGCTTCATCATACTTAAAAAATCTAAGGTAATTGCAAAAGTGAATGTAATTTATTTTCCCAATGCACTAATGGGGAAGTAATAAGTTAATGGGTTTTTCAAAAAACAAAATGTAACTCCAGTAGTTTGGATTTTGCAACCTGATTTAGAGTGGTTGTACATGAGAATGTACAGCACTTTCAAGAGATTTAAACAGTTGCTCTCCCTAGAGCTCCAAATGTTACATTTTTCTCGAGGGATCTGTGAGAAATGGGCTGAAGGAAAAAAGGCAAGGCTTGATCCCATTGCAGAGTGCAGTCCTGCAGCAGCCCCAGAGATCTCTCTTGTGCAGAGGCTGTCAGTGCCCTGCACAGCCACTGGTAGGCTAGGAAAGGGGTAATTCCTACCTTTTTATGAACAGAATTTAACAATTTTAACAAATTTAGCAAAGGTTAAAAAAGTATTCTTATTTTTATTTCTCTCACCTCCTCTCCCAGGGGCAGAGGAGAGACAGAGATACCTGATTTTTAAATGAGGTGGGTAAGTGTCCATGTGATCGTTGCATTTCTCTGCACAAATTTTAGAATAAATTACATGTGGTTGGTGTTATGATCATGTTAGATCATGTTATGGTTATGTTAGATTTTTCTGTTATGGTCACACACAAAACAAAAAGCTGAGCAAGCACCTGAGAAGGAGGAATGAGCTGGAGCTGCCAAGTGGTGAGGCTGGGAAGTCATCCTGAAGCAGGGAGGGAGCTACAGGTTATTTCATTATCTTCTGATCCCAAAAGATCCTCAACATTCAACAATGTTCAACATTCAACATTCTCCTCTCCTCTCCTCTCCTCTCCACTCCTCAGAAGGAACAGGGAAGAAAAGAATGATCAATTTCCATTTAGGTAAATTGTGATCCTTTGGCATCTTCCTGAAAGATTTTTAGGCTTTGCATGATGTAAGTAATTCAGATAAAACCAGGACTTGATCAGCTTTCCTTTGTGTGGTGCTGACAGTGCATCCATTTCCTGCACTTACCAACAGGTGCCAAGACTGGTTGCAATAAATAGCTGCCTTCTCATAAGACAAATATAAGACTAGGATTGTATTAGTATGCAAATGCTTTTCATTTATTCATTACAGTCTTTCTGAGATTTGTGCCTCTAGAGACACTTTTGTGTTTAGGCCAGAAGAAACTCAGATACTTGAAAGATATGCAAATCCTTTATGAAGTGGACTCAAAACACCAAATGACTTCAGAAACAGCTCGCAGTCTATTGGAAGCCTGTAAGTATGGGATTATACTGCATCTATTGCAGGAAATAAAGTAGACTTCAAAAAGCCCTGTGTTATTTTAAAATAAATTAATAAATTTATAAAAACAGGTCGCAAAATACTTTAGCTATAAATAAGCTATTCATGATTAAGTGTAGAATCTTCCAGGACTTCTGGTGTACCAGGTTAATCAAGATGGCTTTATGAGCACAGAAATGTTCAAAGGTTGATAGTGACAGGTTTTCCTGTTGCTGGCAAACTACAGGGGTAATAAGAAATACTGTGAGCTGTTGTAATTATGATTAGGGCATACCTGGATATTTTAAAATAATAACTTTAATCCAAGGTTAAAAAAGCAAGAGTATTTTTCCTTAGCTGAAATTTACTATGAGATATGTTTTTAGTGTATGTAGGACTCTCTCAAATTTGCAAGATGTCATCTCATTTTTATGAATGAGGGAAGGCTGAGAAGCAAATTTACCCATTACTGATGGAAAAATAGAATGCTTAAAATATCCCACTTAAGTTAGGCTGAATAAATGTCCTCTTTGAGACCACACAGGGTCTGAGCCACAAATTTTCAGTGATATCAAGCAGCATCTTCTTGCAGAAGTTTTGGATTCAGTGCAGAACAGTACATGGAGGTCTGGCCCACTGCATCATTTGCCCTGTATTTCTTTGCTTTTTGGAGGGGTTTTGCTGGGTTTCAGTGCTCCAATTCATTTTGACCTTATTGCACTTAAATTCCTTTTGATCTTGAAAGAGCCTCAGCTACAAAGAAAACAAAATAATGTTGTTAAGGAACATCCATGTTCATAAGGAAATGGGTGTAATTACATTGCCTGAGTGATATGAAAGAAGACTTTCCAAAGTAATATAAATTACATTAGGGGAAACAGATCCCATGGCCAATCTGCCCATATATTGCATTATGGAGTATTTTTTCACTTCTGAGTGCCAGCCAGCATAAGCAAGAATATGAGAAGCCAGGAAAATAGCACCATTTTTTTTATTTTCCATACTAAGAGTGGAGCCACTGAGGAAGGCAAAGGGAACAGTCAGGGCCCCTTTGCTGGTGGCACTAGGTGCAGTCCTTGAGCACAGTGTGACATCCTGGCACTCTCCTGCCAAACCCTGCTGTTTTCAGATCAACCCTGCCCCTGTTTCTTGATAATTTCATGTTGGGAAGTGAAAATAAATAAATGAAAATAAAGGAAAAAAAAAAAAAGGATGCTGCTGCTGCTGAGACATCTTTTTGAAGCTTGCATGAGCACAGCTAGCAGAAAATATATTTGTGTTCAGCTCAGAGTGAGAGAAATGCTGTGGATGAACTGTGTTCAAGGTCAGGTTGGATGGAGCTTTGAGCAATATGATGCAGTGCAAGATGTCCCTGCCCATGGCAGAACTGGATGACTTTTGAAGTTCCCTTCCAACCCAAACTCTTCTGTGATTCTGAGATTCTATGAGTGGGGCTCAGAAGAAGAGCACAGCTCCATCCAGTGTGTCCCAACATTTATACTGCCCACACAGACATTGCCTTGCCAGTTTCCTGCAGACTTTTAACAATGCTCCCACCTTTGCCCCTTTCCTAAAGGAAGTTTCTCTCTTTTTTCCTTTTTTTTCATCTTCTCCTTCCCTGTCTGTCATGCTCAGTTCCCAGCAGCACTGCTCTGTCTTCCTTGCTGAAGCCCTGCAAGAGTTATTCTTTCCCTAAATGAAACTTCACTAAATCTGGCAAACTGCTGCAGAGAGTTTCTGTTTATGAGCTGACACTTGCTGCTCAGGAAATTCTTCACTGTAAAATCTTCACCCAGCTGTAGATAGCATAGTCCTTTATATTTTGTTTTCAAGATCTGATCACTCTTCCAGGCCTTTGCCTGAGCAGGCTGGGGGAGGAAAAGAAAAAAATGACAAAGTTATCTTTGTTATTTATTTGCTAGCAGAGAAAAATCTAACAAAGGCAAAAGAAACCCTGCTGAGACCATTTTAACAGCCATGTATTACTGAAGGGCAGTGCATCCCTAGCTGGTGTAAATGAAGGAGGAAAATATGAACCAATCAGTATGGTCCCAGTTTAACACAACTTCTGCAGCATTAATGAAAATTATTTCTAGGGACCTTCATTTGTTATGAAAAGTCATCCCATGCAAGTTTTGTCTCTTATGAGACTAAGCCAAACAACAAAAAGATTTGTCACAGGTAAATTGGATGGGCTTTTAGTGTTTGCTGTCTTGCTTCAAATGCTGCATAGCATGAAAAAGTAAAACTTTGGCATCACCTGCAGCAAGTTGAGATGAGCTGAGTAACTGTAAAATCATGAAGATAATCTTGCTTGACATGCAAATTGTGCAGCCTAACCAGGGAAAAAGCTAGTTCGTCATTTAATCTTGGAAAATGTAATTTGGGCTGCTGTAACTGGAGCTTTCCAAGAGATAAATTTCTCAAAATGATTAATATCTCTGGCAGAAAATTATATCAGTAATATGTGTAGAGCACAAAGGAGGCTTGGAGTAATGTAATTCTGTTCAGGTTTTTTTTTTTCATAAAAGAGAAGGGTAGATTATGCCATCTAGTTAAGCCTTTACATATTCTAAGGAGAAGCAGTGTATTCAAATTCTAAACTCTGCTTAAAAAGGGATAAATTTGTGCCTGCAGGTTTGCAGGCCTTCAAGGTAGTGGCTTAAATGAAAAAAAGACATTTTGGAATGGGGTGAAATTTTAAAATCCCAGCAAAAAGAAGATTCTAAGTTTTGAAAATTCTATTTTGCCCTGCAAAAGCTGTTGATACTGCTGAAAGCCTAGAGGAAAATCACTGATGGTTCCTTTTTATGTTATTTTTTTTAAGAACAGACTTTACTAACCTTAAACTTTTAATGCTGATGTAAAAGCTTAGAGAAAATTGCAGAAATTACGTTTTTATAAATGGCATGACTAGTTTAAAATTTAATTCCCCTGAAACTGTAGGTCCACTTCAGCACTTATTTGGATAGGAACTTCAGAATCCAGAGGGATGACCTGGACCTTAGAATTTTTAGAGGGTTTTTTAAATAAACAAAAGGATTATTGCATTGCACATGTGAGGTTGAAGGTCAGGTGTCTATGGGATAATCTCTGTTTTAGCTGAGTTAATTAGCTATAGTACATATTTATCAAAGAGCAAATAGATACTCTTTGCCAATTATTTAACACCATTAGCAAATGATGAGATAATAGGGCTGTATCACTTTCTCCCAGGTTATTGGTTTCACTCAATTAGGAATTATAGAAATATAAATTCAAAGGAGGGTATACACTGCATAATCATGTCTTCCATACATAAGAGACATAAAACTAAAGAAATCCTTCCCCAGAGTGATTCTGATTTATACTGGTGGGTGAGAAGGAGAGTCAGGCCTGACAGTGAATTGCTGACCTGCATTGCTTTCACTTCTTTCATACAGACATTGCTTCAAAGTGCTCCCAGTAAAAACCCAGTGCTCTGATTCACTGCTAGAAGCATCCTGGAGAAGCCTGGGGTGATGGCTGATGCTTGTGGGCCTTCCCTGCCACCAGCCTGGTCCATCTCCTATTTCTTCTTATTTCCCTTCAAGGAACTATGGGGACTCTTCTGAAGTTCCCCCAGAAAATTTATTTAGTAAATATTAACAATATAATGTCTTTAAACAGCACCTAATTGCTAAAAACTAAATCCAGAACAGAAGCCAAGATCCACAATCATTTGCTCCTTGCTAATATGTTAAAGAATGGAGAAAGGACAGAGATGTCTGTACCTCCATTTCTGCCCATCTGATTTCTGCTTGCAGATATCTGCACAAGTCACAGCAGCTCCAATTTTAGACCAGCAGAGCCTAATGAACCAAGTGTGAGATTGGAAGTCTGGTTGTTATAGTTTATAAGTAATTGGCTGGAATTTTCTTCTGGCGCAATTTGTCCCAGCTCTACCTAAGTTGTATCATCCTCAGCACATTAAATGAAATATTGAGCTGTAATCCCCCTGGACATTTTGCATAAAAATCTGTATGAACCATTAAAATTTTGGACAAAAAAGATTTACCACTGGGAAAAAAGGCATGGAGTTAACTGAGGCACTGGCTGAGTACTGTGTTCGCACCTTCAGCTACCAGGTAACAAAGAGAAATATCCAGGTAACAAACAGAAATAATCTGCCTGTGTGCAGAAATAATCTGTCTGTGTGCATCTTTCCACCTGGCTCGTGTGACCAGCCATTAGTCAATGTGTGTCATCTTCACCTGTAAATTTTGCTCCCTTTTATGTTTGAGTTTTCTGAAGAGCAGAATCTCGCGCAGCCCCTCAGATTGAATTGCAGAGCGTGTCAGTAGAGTCATGTTGACTGGAATGACCTCTGCTATGAAAGGGAAGGAGGTAATTGGGTTTCCAAATTCAATGCTGCATCTAACATCAATCAGTTGTCAAATTTCATTAACTCTCACACTTTGGGTTCCAGGAAGATTGACTGTACATGCCTGTATGGCTGGGAAAGCACTGAAACTCTGACAAGCCTTGATAACCAGAGCTGCTCAAGAAAATGTCTTTAATAAATGCTCTCTCACTTTTCTGTATGACCCAGAATTCTTCAAGTAAAGGCTATTATCCAAAGATATAAATATTCATATACAGAAAATTAATAATTATTTGTATATAGTCATATATGGAGAGTTATTTTTCACTCTCCAGATAGATTTTATATATATATATACATTTATATACCTACATGTATGTATATATATATATATATATATACACACCTGTAGGTACATAAACACATGTCTGTATATATAAATTTTTAAAGCATCCATTCCACTCTAGTTCAATCCAATCTAATCCAAATATCATAAAGTCCCCCTGAAAGGGAATTCTCCTGTGACTTGCCAGGGGAATGGACCCACAACACCCATTGCATTGTGGAGAAAAAAGTTCTGGCGTCCCTGCTCTAGAGCATAGAAAGATTCAGAGGCAGGGATGTGTTAAAAACGTGCTAAAAATAGTCTTGAGTTTCAAAGTGTGCTTTTGCAGGTAGGCAAAGATTCACAAAGCCACAACGAGATACCTTGAGCCAGGCATAAAAATACTTAGGGATTTAGGAAGAACACTGATGCCAACTTCAAAATAAGGATTGTTATTGAAAACTGTGCTTCTAACACTGTAAGTAATCTGCTGTCATGGACCTGAAGATTTCTTTGTTTTTTGAAAGACCTTATCAGAACAAAAATTTAATTAAGGGTAAATACTATTAAAAAAATAAAATTGAAAGGATATTTTCAGATTCCTGCTGCCTCAGTGCTGCTATCCAAACACAGACAGATCTGGTTTTGGAAGAGTGCTGGGCTCCAGCAGGAGATAATCACAGCTCATGCTGGACATCTGTGGTCCTCAAAGAACTGCTAAAGCTCTGGGTGTGGGAATCAGGTGAGCAGAAAATAGGCTTTTAAATTCCTAAACCAAGAGCTACCTAATTAAGGAACTTTAGCCCCGGTTCAGTACTCTTGCACAATTTGTTGAGAATCTAAAAATTTTAGCATATATTTCTGGACTTGGTAGCCTACAAAAATTCACATTGAAGGACATGGAGTGACCCCCAGTTTTGTCTGATGTGATAAATAAGATCACTAGATATTTTTTAAACATCTGACTTCCTTTATTTTTTGTTAATATTTCATTGTCATATTCTTATCTTCACAGTTAGTTTAATTTGCTATTAAACCACCCACAGTGCTTACCTGTTCATTCTCTTTCATCTCCCTTTTAACCCACAAGAATCTGGAGTCAGACTCCTATCACAGTTCCACTTCACATAAGTAGCTGGTGAGAACAGCAGAGCTATAAATTTTATGTGCTCCATTTACATCACCAAAAATCTGGGAAACTCAGTTGTATACATTGTTTGCTCAGTTGTATACATGCCAGCAGCCCAGAACTCATTTCAAATTATAGTTATTTATGCTTATGTATGGCAAGGAGTGCCTGTTTTCTCCCTCCTGTCATCCATTCCTCACCAATAGTTGTGATTCTATTTTTGATTCCCTGGTTGTTACTTCTGGAGATATTTTGAAGGTCTGTGTAAGCTAGAATACATTTGGAGCAATCCATCCAGTCAAACACATGGCAAGTAGCACTTCTCCTGTAATTGCTGCACTGCATCACCTTTCTCCTTCAGCCTTTTCAATGCCAAGATCTTCTCACAAGGAAAAAAAGCCATAACTTGAAAAAAGTATGTTCATGATGAAGATATTCATTATAAATTCCATACACATTGGTTGTTTGCAATGATTTTGTTTTTCCACTTGTTCCTCAGGCAGTAACAGTAAATTTGGGTGCCTGTGACATTTCTGCAATTCTAACTTTGAATGAGGCTCATACCATATATTGCCTTATAAATACTGACTTGCTTTAAGTCCCACGTGTGCCTCTCATGGAGAAATGAAATAGACAGTACAGTCATTATTCAACTTAATTTACAATATTTATTGCCCTTGGTGGATACAAATGTATTTGTTATGCTCACAATAAATGACCTCTGGGTTTCAGAGAGGCATTATCTTAGGAAAAACTTGCATGGAGTAAATAACGCCCTTCCTTTTCTCTCTATGATTATTTCTACAGTGCCACTATTGTGTCCTGTACCTAAATTTAATTCATGCTAAGCTGAAGGACTCCTGCTCCTGCTATAGTGTGAAACAAGGGTAACATTTGTGTAAATGCAGTAAGAAAAAAAGCAAGTGTATGACTTGCCCTGGTGACATTTGGAGAAAAATGTCTATAAGGACCAGCTGTAGAGTGAACGTGGCTCAGTCTTGGGAAGTGAAAATGCTGCCTTGTCCTTGGCATGAGGAGTTCATTATCACTCACAGCCAGGTGGTTTTTCTGTGCTCAGGGAAGAATGAGCTGCATAAGCACTGCTGTAAGATCAGTGCTGAGTCCCTTATCATGAACTGGAAACCACAGGAGAAGCAGAAGCAGCACCTGAAAAAATAGGCAGCTCTCCTAGTGTTTTCCTGTTATTAAAAACTGTGTAATTTTAGTGGTCAGAGATAAAATATTTTAATATTTGAGGATCAGACTGAAAATGTCAGATGATTAGATTATGTGTAAAAGTGTATTCAACATTCATAATTTATAGATTAGTACATCTAGTACTAAGCTTCCCAATAAATGTCAAGAGAAAGAAAACGTTATTATTTTATTTTAAAGCTAAAAATTGAGTGATAAATTGACTTTCCTGAAGTCCCATGGGAAGTCTGTGCTAGATATGTGGGTTTTATCTGAAATATCCATGCACTTTCCCCACTTTTCAGTGGAGTAAGGCTAATTTTTATACTTTTCTTTACCCTTTAAAACCCCTTCCTTCCAGTCAAAGGACACATATCAGAAAGACATAATCAGAACAAAAATTTATGTTGGAATTATGGTGACAGACTCCAGTAGGTGCAGTCCCCTTTGAATATTTTGCACTTGCTAATAAAGGGTAAAAGTTCTGTCAAACAGGTGCCCTAATTATTTGATGTGCAAAAGAGGCTGATTTAAGAACTGACAGAGAAGCTGGATTTGAGATTTTAAGGCTGTTTTAAATTAAATATTAATAACCTGGAAATCAAAAGAGGAGGGGAAGAGAGTTTCTGTGTTAAACACAAAATAGGAAAAAAGGTTTATTCTTGAAAGAAAATTCTTAGAATAAACTTCATAACTCCTTATGTTTTTCAGCAGAAAAGAAAATCTGTCTCACAGAAATTCCTGTTGCAGAAGGTAATTTTATTCAATTCATAAATCCTTATAACAAAGATTTTTGCTTTGCCAGTTATCCAGATATTCATTTCACAGGAGATAATGAAGTATGTGGTAAATGTTTCAGCTGATCTTATTTTAACTTTTCACCATTTCTGTGACAAAATGCCATACATAAAATCTTACATCAGGTTTTTTATTGGTGTAAAAAAATGATACCTCAAAACATTATGCATGCTCATGGATGAGAGTCTAAAATCAAACCCCATAAAATGTATTACTGGAGGTTGTGTTTTTCATAAATGGCAGCTGTGCTCTCCTCCCATAATGTCACTGCCAAAGCAAAGTGAGATAATAAAACCCATTTTTCTTTGGCTTATTTTCTTTATAAATGATATAAAAAGAAGTCATACACTTATTACCCTATTGAAATGCTTTTTAAGATTTGATATTTGCAGAGAACTACAAAATGTCCTTCCTGTCTAAGATTCACAGTGGCTGACTGAAATGAATCCACAGGCTTGTGTATCTTGGACTGTTAGACTGGATTATTTGCTTTTAATTCAAAATATGGATATTGTAATTATCTGAGGAAATTATAAGGAGGAGTAATACATTATTGTCTACATTTTGCTTCAAAACAGTTATGCAGAATAATTTAAAAAGTAGAACAAAGTCCTATAATTCTAAAGAGCACAACCATACCAGTTAAATTTAGACCAAAAATAGCATTGTTTTATCAAAAAATCAGTGTATAAAATGGACAGGAAATTGAGTGACAGATGTCGATAAAATTAGCCTGGAAATAGCTAAATACATCTCCCTTCTCTGACTCTGAATTGCCATTACAATCTTTGCAGAATATATATAAAAATTTCTCTAGCTCTGGCTCACCTAACTGCATTTTGGATCATACTTGGTGCTGTATTTTATATTTCTCTGCTATGACATAAAATAGAAACTTTGCTTCAGCTCTCACAGGTCCTAAATGGTTTTGTGTGATGAAATTTTATTTGGTGGGAATACACTATAGAGATGGAGCTTCCACAGCATTTATAGACCTTGAAATTTGTGTGTAGCTGCTCTAGAGAAATACTCAATTTCTGCTCCATCATGGCCAAGTGTAAGAGCTCAGTGAGCTCATTGTGGAACTCGACAGAGCTCTTTGTTGAGACAGCCAAGTTCAGAGTTCTGTTTATAGAGTGTATAAGCATCATCTCACACTCATCCCTGTGGTTTTTTGGAGAGACTTTTTCCTGGTAGCTCTTTACTTTCACTGTTCTCCTTTCCAGCCTTTCTGACCTGATTTTCTCTCTTTTATGGTCCCATTCTTCTCATTCCTGGAGTTGAATGGGGCTGCAGAAAGACTGAGAGCTGGATGGGAACTGCATTAACAACTGTGACAGGGTTACTGCCTGGCTGTCTCTGCAAATGTCTTTTTTGATCTTTACTAACAAACTCTCTTAAACTGAGTTTAGTTTGCATTTCTAGTGAGCTGAAGCAGATGCAGATTGTCCTCAGAGAGTTGTCTGAGGGACACTTGAGATGTGCATGTGCATAAGATCAAGGATTCATTTTGCTGCTTTCAGAAATCCACCCCAAAGCCATCTCAGGACTTTTACAGATTTAAAACAGTGTCAAAGGGGTTCTATGGGCACCTGGAGAAACCTGAGAAAGGTGCTTCAGTCTAGAGGGATAAACAGAAATAAGCATCAATCACTCCCATCACTGCATTTTGTCATAAGTTATCTATGAATAATCTCTGGTTTTGTTCTGCCATGGGCAGGGACACCTTCCACTAGACCAGGTTGCTCTAAGCCCCCCCAGCCTGGCCTTGAAAACTTTCAGGGATGGGGCATCATCATGTAAAAAGGGATTTTAGAAGCCAAATTCTTCAATTTCAGAGGCCTGGCTTTGGTAGTGTTTCAGACTTAACCCACTGCATTTCCTGAGGTGTAACAGCACCAAGAGTGCTGGGTGAATCACAGGAATTACATTTCTTACCAGCCTCCAGGTCTGAGCCTCTAATTAGACTGCTGAAATTTGGCTTCCCATGGTCTCTCCTGCTCAGCCAAACTGCTGGACCAGTGTCTGCTTTTCAGGACACTTAATTTCTTTCAGCAAGCCTTTTAAATGTAAAATGAACTGGATTTATAAAGCTCTCCTGACTTGCAGTTCTGGGTTGAATACCTTGTGTTACGTGGTTATTTATACAGCACTGAAACAGCAAGATTGTAAGGCAGCACTCCTGGAGAGCCCTCATACAGAAGAGATGTTCATCTCACCTGGCAATGGCTGAGAACAAAGGAAAAAATATATAAATTATATTTAATGGAGCCTGGAAAGGCTGTGTGCCAACAATAGAAGCATAATCCCTCTCCCATGCCTCCCTTCCTCTGTAGCATCCTCAGCAGTGACCCCAGGGTGGAGCAGCCTTT
Source organism: Peucedramus taeniatus (assembly GCA_013400575.1). NCBI lineage: Eukaryota > Metazoa > Chordata > Aves > Passeriformes > Fringillidae > Peucedramus > Peucedramus taeniatus. The sequence goes on along the minus strand of WBNO01014413.1, from coordinate 9,809 downwards.
GCAGCACAGTTGGGATAATGCTGCCAGAAACATCCCTTGCATTTGCTTTTCCTTTCAGGAATGAGCATGCTTTGTTTATCTGAGCTGCCTACTGGGGCTATTTGCAGAATGTCTTAAAACTTTCAAGAGAGACCTTCCCCACCTAACCAACCATAATAAAGCAACTGTTAAATTTAATTTCTGCCAAAAGAGTGAGTTACCTTTTACTTTACTACTCCAGTAAAATGGGTGCTAAACAGATGTTGAAAGGTCACAGATGGAATTGAGGGAAGGTTTTTTTAATCACTAAAAAAAATGAAAGTACTCTGCATATGTGGATGAAAGCACTGATTTTTTTACCTGTTTCTACAGTGTTAGGTGTCACATTTCTGATTTCTTCAGCCCTGCAGCTTTATGCTACTGTTGTACAAGAACATACATCCATAAACCAAGAACTGACTGAGGTTTTTAATGCAGGCTGAGGTATGAGATGCCACAGGAAGGACATAAACCCCCACTGCCATTACAGATCTGCTGTCCCTCAGCTGCTGGGTGTCCAAGACTGCTCACCAAAGGTTTGCACTGCTCCTGCACCAAGAGCAGATCCCACCAAGGATGAGCAGATCCCAACAGGGATTTGGAAATTGTGCCACCAAAGGCTCTGTCAGCTCAGACATCCTGCACAGAATCCTGCTCCCATGGGGGCTGTGGGAGGTGTTTTGAGACCCCTTCCCTTAAGGAGCAAGGCTGGAATTGCAGCTCGTGACTGGAGTTTGGTGTAACTGAGCTCCCTGCTGTCAAAATAGACAAGAGGGAATAAGTCAATCATTTCTTTGCAACAGCCCAAACATATCAGAGGGCTGCATGGGCTATGCAGATGTGCCAGACCAAGCAGGGAAGGTGAAAATAATTTTGGAGCTGATTGATCTCAATAGTTGGTCAAGACACAGCAGTGACAAGGCAGTAAGAGGCAAAAAGATTTAAGACTTAATCAGCCTGAAGGTGTCAGGCTTTATACCATTAAAAATGCAATATTTAGTGATTCACTTTCAGATCTTTACTGAATTAATAACCAAACTGATCTATAGCTTCTTTTTGGCTGTCAACAATGGAGAAAATTAGCAACAAATATAAAAACTGCATGTAGGCAAAGGTAAAATTTAAAAGAGGACCTTGGTATATAAATTCAAGGCAGTTTTGACTGATGAGGGAAGAGTATAGGCAAGCACTGGCAGGAGAAAAGAAATGATGCTGAAAGTATGATGGATTTGTTGAGGCACAGTACAATGAAAATAGTATAAAAATTAGTTATGAAAAGAAACATTCACAAATGTTTTCATTATTGCCTTTGGATAAGTTCTGCTGACAGAAAATACAAGGAGAAAAAATTACCTTCCCTGGAAGATTTGAGAGGATAAAAAAGAAGAATGAGTGTGTCCTTCAAAAATGTGGGTGCTTAGCTGAAGAGAGCAAACAGGTGTTTTCCTAAAATACCCTTTGTAAGAGTTGCTTGCTTTCAGAACTTTGTTAATTTCCTTTAACTTGTGTGGGAAGGAGGAGGAAAGTCAATAAGGTTTCAGCTTTCTCCACAAAGACTTAGTAATCAAAGGTCATTAGACTATATATCTTACAGTAATTAATGTGAAATGAGAGCAATTAATGATCCCTCATTAATGAGTCTGTTACATTCGATTAGTACGTTTCTATTTTTGTCAGATGCTATTTAACATGCTTTAAGACAGACTTTTTTTTTCTACTTTTTTTTCTTTTAATCTTCAATCTTCACAAAATTCCAGCTGGGAAAGGTTTGGAAATAGGAATTACAGCTGATCAAGTTTTTCTTTTAAAGTGAAGTGTCCTGACTGACATTGCTGAAGCAGATGTCTGCTGAATTATTTTGATTTTGAGGTTCTAGGGTTCAATATTCTAGGGTTCAAAGGCAATCAGGTACCCACATATCAACAAATCAATGTGTGTTCAAATTCTACTTGTGCCTTTCATATTTTTAATTCTCCAGCTAAACATATGCTGGGAAAGAAAAGATATTTGATATCCCCACTCAAAGAGAAGCTGAGCTATTCCTTGGAAAGAATTATTATAATGTTTGCAAAGGACATCGAACTCCTCAGATGAAAAATATAATACAAGTGCAAATTATAATTATCACAATTCCAAGCTACTTAGTAAAACACCCAGTTAAAATAAATTACTCATTAACTGATTGTTTTAATGGTTTTGCTCAATCTGGATATTCAGTTGCTTTTTCCATTATTATCAGCAAAATTGGAGTAGGATCTCTAATGTGAGATTTGACCCTTTCATCTCAAGTGATGTGAAATGTCTTTTTCAGGAATCAGAAAAGCTATACTTGCATATTCATTACTGATAATGATTTTCCAAACAAAGAGCTCATTTTTTCTGTTATCACCTTGTTCTTTGCAGAGTCCAGACTGTGAAATCCTGCTGTTAGCTCTCTCTATCCCTGAGTGCAAGGCATATGCAGACTCTGCAGAGAAAAGATTTTAAGAGAAACTCCAATTTCATTCAAATTTTACTGACAATTAAGACACTGCCTGTATGTGAGGACTGGTGACTTTCCCACAGTGTTTTTAATCCTGGTCACTTATGGCAAAAACTTGTGCATGGAAACTTTGTTTCCATCCATGCTGTGATATACCAAGAGTGTAAATAAAGCTGCAACCCAAGAGAACATTGACATGTTTAAGCTTCACTATTCAATGAAATGCAACAGTCACTTTGTTTTCACTCATTCAATTAAGTTTAAGTACATATTTAATTGTTTTCTTAACTCAGGGATCAAATAGCCTCAGTTCTTAATGGTGAACTGAGCAATTCCACCCTGTGACAGCAAAAGCTGTGTGTTTATGAACAAAAGATCAATGATTAGGAGAAAACCATTGGGGAAAACCATCCCTTTTATTGATCCAAGATTAGTGCCAGCTGTTAAAATAGAGAAATTTGAACTCAGTAAAGCATTAAAGATTTGGAATTGCCAAGGCAAGGCAAGATGTCTGCTGTAATTCACTGTTGACGGGGATGCTGCTTCAACCAAAGATATATGTACCAACAAATCCTCCAGGAAATGTTCCAGGGAAGTCCTTACTTATTCTGCAGTAAGATTCACTCCAAAGAGGTGTTGAAAGTCAGCAAGAAACTGGAGGAAGGGGAACAGTAATATTGTACAATGTGAGAAACAAGAGAGCTCAAAGCTGAAAGCACTAAGCCTACAAAAACTGTCCTTTGATGAAAATACTGCTTTAATAGCCTAGAAAATCTGTGAACAAAAACGAGTCTGAGGTTGGAATCTTACTGGAAGTCAACAGTTGATTACACACCTCTAAAACATTGTCTCACACCCTCTATCAGTCTAAATGTCAGAAGGCATTACAAACCCCTCAGAAATATCTTTTTAATTTCCCAGGTGTTCAAAGCACTTCCATTCAGAAGGAAATTTAATACTGAAATCATGAAAAATCTTTGAGGCCAGTTATTTAAGGTTTTAGGATAAATTTTCTTTATTTTTCATTCCATCTCTTTCTATAAACTTTAACATATAGTCTCAATATGAAGGGGAAAATGTTGAGAGTATACCACAGCTCCCAGATTCAGAATTCATCTGAACTCTGTTCTGCAATTATCTACAGTGCTAAAACTTCAAAGATGTTCATTCTTTTTATTCCTAAATACTACTCATTCTGACTTTTTATATCAGATGAGAACTGCTATGAAACTACTTCATTTGCTGGTTTTACAGAGCTGCTCTACTGGTTGTGCATCTGTTATAGAAATGCAGCAGACCCACGGCCCCAGTCCTGCAGGAAGGCAGGAACAGGAGTGTTTTCCTCTGCCTACAGCTGTTCCAGCATTCCTTTTCCTGCCTTTTCTGACCATCTGCTTTGCCATTTGCATGAGGAAAGTCTCACAGATAGGAGGGTACCAGTGCAACCCTTCAGCAGTTCTGCACCAACCTGAAGGAAAATCCAGACTTCAATAACATCACTCAGGTGAGCACAGGTCAATGGTGCTTAAGAGCTTTTCTGGACAGGGGCCCAAGGAGGTCCCACATTATCTTTGTGTGTCCCCATTGTCAATGGCACTGCCTCACTCCTGAATGTGGCTCTTAAGTGCTGCTGCACTTGAGCACCCCATGATCTCAGATATTTCTTTTGCCTTCAGTTTTTCTCAGCTTCTCAGCAGTCCCAGCCCCTGCACTCACAAATGAACAGGCAGAGTCATGCCTATGACATGAAAATTAATTTTTGCTTGTTAAAATAAGAAAAACATCTCTACAGAACTATCCATTTGTCTGAAGATTTACCTTTTCCTTTATGCATTCATAGTAAGAAGATATTTCACTCTTTCCTTAGTGATTTATTTCCCTGAATCTTCTCTGATTAAACACTGTAAGATTTATTTCTTCAATGTTATATTCCACATAGAATTTTAATTGTAGAACAGTGGGAAAAGAGCTGGAGCAGAATAAAAACATATTGGTGTAATTCAATTTTTATACCCATTCCGAGATTTTTTACCTTTGGGATATAAATGTATTTGGGGATGGGGATGGAGGGGAATACAACTTATAAATTCTACTTGAATGATCAGTAATAAAAATAAATGATCTCATTAAAAAATTTACATTAAGCAGTGAAATGTTGAATGACCATTTTAGCCTGACAATAGGTGCCATGAGGCATATATATAACAGAGTAGTGACAGAGCAGCAAAAAGCTTATTTTAGTCAAAGAACATTCTCCATTATCTCTAGAAAATGTGCTGCTTTTTGGCATACTTTTGGATTCATCTCATTTTAAATGGAGCATTGAAATCAATACATGTTACCAACAGAGGTAGTTTCTAACTGCACAGCTGTAAAAATCTGAAGAATTTAGAGGGCATTGTCATCAGGATTTGCCCATCTTGAGGCATTTACAGCACTTTTTTTTTGATGAAAAAAAACCTATTAATACTTCAATCTAAAATTGTGCTGAAACCCTTTCATACTGGGAAAGGTTCCTCTCTAATGGGTAGTGTATCACACAGGGTAAAGCACTGAAGTGATAAAAAACTCTTAAAATTGCAGATTTTGCAAATCTCATGGCTTCTTACCTTCCTTCCACCTGGCCACTTCAGCACACTGATTTTTTGCTGGGAGAAGCTCACTATAAATAACCTTTGGTATTTTTATAGCTGAAGCATTTGGAGTCCTTAGGCATGCCCTGGATCCCCAGGCTGCTTGGTGCTGCTCAGAGCAGAGCAAAGAGTGGCCCCCCAACATAAAAAGTTCTGTATTATCAATCAGCCTGCCAGCTCTGCCCCCACAGCAGCCCAAAGGTCAACTCAGCTCCTTGGATCCTCAGCAAAGAAGATCCTGCTGGGGCAAGCTGTGATGCTGAAGACATCAGGTGGATGCTCCACAGAGGATGCAGCAATGCTCCCATTGCAGGAGGCTGCAAATTCTCATAGTTACCTTTTGTAACAGGAGAGAATAACTGGGTTATACACTTTTCTTTTATTTTCACTTAAAAAGTTTCATCTCAGGATCTGGTTTTCTTTATATTTCAACTTTTTCATCTGTTAAATGACAGAGAAAAAAATTAGTATTTATGTTAAGAGGCAGTGGGTGGTTCTGCTAAATAATTTCAAAATGAGCAGTACTGTGAATGTGATTTTAATAGCTCTGGTGCCAAGTGGCTTTAATAGAATCAGTAGACTCTGAACACTAAACATGGAGATCTTCCCTTGTTTTTTTACTTTACTTTTTTACTTTTTTGATTTTTTCCTTGTTTTATCCCCCTAGGTTTCTATCTGTAGAAGAAAAAAGATAATTTTAAATTTACAATTTCAAGGGTTTTTTTCCCCTATCTTTTATCCATATTGCAATTTTCAAATTCCTCATCTGAGTTACAGACATGTGGATCAAGATCTAGTCTCCATCCCAAGCATTAGCACTTGTTCCTGCACTTTAATCTTGGGGTTTTGGCATTTTACCAGTGACTTCACGGGTCTCATGTTTCCATCCATAATTAATAAGCAAATATTTCATACAGTGTTGTCAGTGGGTAATATGATATTGTACATCATGAATTTAAATCAAAAATAGACAGAGACTATTACTGGCTAGTATCTTAGGAGATTTTGCATATGTCACACAGGCTGGGAGATATCTGAACATTATTTTTAGGGAAAAGATGAAAGTGTTTCACAGCATGTCTGTCTGTACCTGAACATGAATGATTAATGTACTTTTGGTCCAGCTTCAGCTGGGCTTTTTTAGATAACAGCCAAGAAACAACCTCTGATCTCATATGTCATATCTATCAATAGATCAAGAGACAGCTATATATATATATATATTTGCCTTTATCATATGTCATGTCCTGCATTATAAATCAAGGCTTGGCAAAAAAGAATGTATAGAGATGCCAGATTTGTAATGCATGTCCTTTAGTATTTATTAATTCTTATTTTCATTTTTGACTGAGAATCACTTGATATATACTATCATTTCCCAAGCTTGCCTCGGTGCTGAAAACCTGTCAGTGCTACCTGAGATGTATTCTAGAAAGAATGTCAACTCCTCATTAATCTGTGTAAAGCAGGCCTTATTAAGGGGTTGATTTTTAAAAAAATCTTTTCTTTCTAATATAAGTCAAAACAAATAAAGAGAAAAAATTGAAGTTGACTAGAAATTTGAAATGAAGTAAAAAACGGGGACAAAGGGTGATTAATTCTTGCTAAATAACAAGGACTTCTCCCAGTGTCTTAACTGAACATTAAAGACCTCATGTTTCTGGAAAGAAGGAAGAGTAAAATCAAACAGCTAAACTTTCAAGGGATATATTAAGGAATCTAATATTCCTTAATTGCTACATTAATCACCCTTTCTGGAAATTTGCATGGAATTCTGTATTTATTTCTCCATAAAGTGCTGTCCAAGGATACCCAAATCTGTCTTCCCTTTTCCTTATGCTATAATTTCTGATAAATGAACCTCATTATCTCAACAAAATAACTCTGCTTCTTTGCCATGCACTGTTAATGCTTTTAATGCTTAGATTATGTTTGTAGTCTAACACCTAGAAAAAACCCCACCTGTTTTGAGAAGCTTTCAGAAGAATTTGAAGTCTTGTAACCAAGTCAAACAAACTACCAAAGAATGTGTTGGTGAATGACACATCTGAATACTGTTTATAGCTGCCCAAATTCTTGCATATAGTTTTACATCCTGCCTCATGTTGGCATTGGAAAAACACTAAGTCAAAACTATTGTAAATATGTAATCTGAGTAATTTATTGTGTCAGCCTGAAACATTTCCTGACTGTCACATCCTTCATGAGGCTGCTGCTTTTGTGGAATATTCATGTTTCTATCACAGTAATCCACTGCAAACCAGTAACAAAAGACAAGTAAATATGGAAATTATAGTGCCTGAGGGAAACCTGCCACTCTCAGTACAGTGAGGATCAGCTCAGGCAAGAGGAATTTGATTCTGCTCCTCTGCTTCAGAAAGACACTGAGCTTGGCCACATGACTGAAGAAATTGGATTATCTGCATGTAGGAAGGTCCAGGACAGTTGTGTGGCTCATGCTGTAAAAATGAAAGACCTGCCTGCACTTTTTAGTGCTGAAAACTGAGCCCTGACCCATCGGAATGCTCCAAGGCTGTTGGGGTCTTTGGGACACTGAAAATTGATCTGATTCCTGTTAATATCATTCATGTTCACTGCACCTACGGTCTCAAATGGGAATTAATCACTTCTCTCATGAATATGTGTCTGGCATTGGAATAAATCTGATGTGAAGAGAGGCAGCTGACAGCTCGAGGAGAGTATCCCAAACAGGGCTGTGGATACACCCAGCTAAAACTGCTGGGAGTTCTTAATCAGAGGCACCTGAAGTTAATTCTCGAGAAAATGATATTAAATTTATTCCCCACCACCACTGAGGGGTTTAAGAAGAAGACAAGGCATGAATTACTGGTATTTTCTTCTAGGGCTTTTTGTCAGATCAAACTTGGGCTCTGCATCTCTTGCTGTCTGTCTGCCTGTCTGTTTATCCATCTGTCTATCCATATCAGCTCTTTGGCCTTTTTCATAAAGCAACAAGGCTGACATTTCTTGGACATCTTTGGACAAATGCAAGCAATAATTCAGGAGCAATAATTCATTACTTCATTTTCAGGTAAAAGGTTGCTCCCAGAGATGATTATATGAGGCAAAACTCAGCCACAAGCAATGTGTGAAATAAATAGATTTTTCACAGAAGAGACTATCTCATTCTAGTTGTGATCCTTGAATTTGAAATGTAAATCCACTGGGATTATATAATTTCATAGCTCAGAAATTAATGTGCCACATTTCATTAGGGCCTCTGGCTGCTGCACTGCAGAATCTTTATTCCATCTGTGACTTGCAGTTGGAAATCCAAAATGGACCAGTCTGGGATTCTGCCTCAGCTCCATCTCATCTGACAAACTGTTTAATAAATGCCCTGAAGAAGGGATGTACAGCCTGCTCCTGAATAGCCTTTCACCAGATGCCAACAAAACTGTATCCATCTGCCTGATTATAAGAGATTGTAATGATTTTCTTGTCATGCAGCTTCCCCTTCACCGAGCTGAGCACGGCTGCTTGAGTGTTGCTGAATTGTTCTAATGTCAGTAGCCAAAGATGTTGAATTTCCTGGCCTTGAATACCACAAATTGCAAACACTGCATGATGTCAGTGGATTTCAAAAATTACATAGAATGAGCCATCATTCTCATTGGCTATAAAGAGAAAGAAAGATTCTCTACTATTTTTAATATATTTTTAAAGATTATCCACGGTAATTTATTCAGGTTTTCATAATGCTCTCTATCATAAAATATGCACATTAAGAACCCTGTAAGTGCTTTTGGTCAGTATGTCATTTCAGAAAAGCATTTCCTGAGTTTCTGCCAACTGACTTCACTGCAGCCACACTGAAATGTTCAAGTATCTTCACTGGAAACCTTTTCTCTGGCATTTTATCATTGATTCTGTTTTGATGTGTCAGCTTCAATATGGAGATACTTCAGCATTTAGACATCAAGGCTCTACATCACTCATGTGATGTCAGCATTTCTGACAATCATGGGGCTTCTCCCAGCCTTGTGAAGCTTTAATAATGTTTGCAATATACTTCAGACTCCTCAGAACAGAACAGAACAGAACAGAAGCTTTTATTTTTAAAAAATTCCCTATCACAAAGTTGACCTCTCTGAAAAATCCCCTGGCATTGGTTTTCATCTGGCAACAACCCACTAATGAAAGATGTACATGTGTTATCCACCTCTATTTAAAATAAAAACTCTTTCTTTTTGTTGCTATATGGGCAATTATATTATCTGTATAGTCCATTATATGGAAACAGTTTTCCAACAGAACTGTCTCTTCCAACGTGTTACGTTCTGAGGACTAATATTTTTTTTTCCCTTTATATTTCTTTTCTTGAATTAATATAATTTTGGTTGAGTTCAAAAGTTGAAAAATGCAACTAATTTATCCTTACCTCATCCCCCTGGATCATTTATTTCTGTCACACACCCTGGGATCTTTTCCAATCCATGTCTTCTTCATTGTTTGGATGTTGCTTCTTGTTAATGTTCTCATCAGGCTAGAGAATCTTGTCTGAAAAAGATATGACAAAATCAAGATATTTTAGTAATCTGGAATGAGGAGAGAAAGCATATTTGATTTTCCTGTCTATGAGTCAAAGCAATTGCTCCTCCCTCCCTAACACCTGGAGGGAGTTAATAAGGGCTTCTCTTCTCTTCTCTTCTCTT
>WBNO01014412.1:188955-232605 GCA_013400575.1 Peucedramus taeniatus | reverse complement strand
AATTTTGCAATTGGAGGCTCTCAGGCAAAGATTTGGGAGTGGGAATAACAGTCTTTTACTAGGAATATTAGACAAAGCAAAGAAAAATACAAATGTAATAGCACTAAAAGACAAGCAAAACAAAAAACCAACAAAACCTCAGAAAATACCCTGACAGAGTCAGGGATGTGACCTGACACCCTGGGTGTCAGGGTGTTGAAAATAGTCCAGACGAGATCTTCCTTGAGTAGTAGACGAAGTTCTGTGGAGATAGTCCTGTAGGAAAGTCCAGTGGTGACGAGATGAGTCCAGTCTTCCTCTGGAGAAAAATCCAGTGGAAAGAAAAACAAGCAGGGTCCTCTGGTACTCCCACCTCCTTTTGGCTAGGACAGAACTGTCCTGTTCACTGCTGTTCCCCAGGAAAAACCTGCTGCCCCCTTTTGTTTCAGTAAGTACCCATAAGTACCCAGTAATTAGTTACCTAGCAAAGCCACCAGGAAAAAATTCCACAAACACAAAAGAAACAGATCCAACCCCCAGCAACTTCGCCAGCAATTACCTTCTTCAGAAGGGAAAGGGAAGTGCAAGACGACCCCATTCCTTACCACAGGCACGTGTGTCATGTCGCCTGGTTCCCTCCAGAAGCCTCCCTCTAGCAGAAATTGTGCTCGTGCTGTCAGTGTTGAGATCATACCCTCCCCTTTAACACACTCCAGAGAACAGCTCTGTGTGCACACCCTACAAGAAACGACGGAGAGATACATCAGGCTGCTGCCATTCACTTTAGCAGCTGGTGGCCATCAGCATTGTTCTGATGTTCCTCCACACAGCCTCAGGCACTGTTTTCCTCTTTTCCCTCCCATTTCTGGCATGAGGAATCTATTTACTTGCCCATTGCTGGGTTGCAAATTTTTCTGGTGTAGGTTTTGGACACATAGGCCTTTTCTTTCTTTGTCATTTTCTTTTCAGTGCACACATGGCATGGGAGGAGGCTTGGATGACAGAGGCAGAATACTCCAGGATGCTCCAGGACAGAGGCCAGCAGGCTGCCTGGGCTCACTCTCCTCCTCAGAGGATTCATTCAGTTTTGCCACCAGTATTCCTAAATCCCAACCATACAATTTTTTTCTTCCCCTGCTGAGGGCAACCACAGTAAAAAACATATACTGAGGTCCTAAGAAGAAAGGCAATTAGCTGCTAATAACTGCAGCAACCCTGAGGTAAAGGACAAGGGCAGCCTCTGCCACTCCTACCTCGGAGAGGGCCACACACACAGAGCAAGGGCATTAGGACATTTCATACTCCCCTGAGCTATCGCAGCTATGATCGGCACATTCAGCAGACAATGGAATGAGCCATTCCTGCTCCAGCTGGCTCTGCCTTGCCACAGAAATAGCTCCTAGCTATTCCATTTTCCAAGCACCAGTGGATTTCAATATCCTTTAAACACCAGGAATTACCTCCCCCTCTTTCCAGTTGGTACTGGTGTTAGCACAGCTCCTCTTAAGCTTCAAATAAGTCACAGATTTTTTTTTTTTCTTAGCAAAATGACTTCAAATTTATTCACAAAGTTACCCGATTTCACCTGGCACATATACCAAACTAAAAGTACCCCTGCATTCAGGTGTGGCACTCTGTTGAGTGGTGAAGAAACACAAGAGACAAGATGACACCATGTCTCCATGGAAAAAGGATTTACTGCACAGCGGAAATGCCAGGGCACTGATGCAGGAGTGCAAGCAGAACTCTCCCAAGTCTCTCAAATTGCCCTGACAATGATGTGCCTGTTGCACTCTGCCCCAGATCCTCTTCTTTGATAAAGCCAAGTATCAGCTCTGAAAGGGGGGCCCAAAAACAGAGGGTGACACCAAACAGAGAACAAAACCTTCAGCAGAAGTTTTTAAGAGATTCTGTGATACCCAGACACTTAGCTGGAGATCACTGCAAAAATAAATGGGTAGAGTGTCTGAGCATGCTGGCCAGTGCTCAGGAGGCTACAGAAAGGCTGAACTGGCCTGGGCTAATGCTAGTCAGAATGCCATGTAAACAAGGTGCTTGCCCACAATCACAGGGTCCAGAAGAGCAGCAGGCCAGATGTGGAGCACTGTCCCAGCTGGTGGTCTGAACATTGGTTTCTCTGTTAATCCTGGTCACGGCCCATTTTGCCAGTCAGCCTCCGACGCTGAGTCTTGGTGGTTCGTCCTGTGCTGGACTTCTGGATTTTCTTACGAGGGCCTTGCCCACATTGGGATCTCTTTCCTTTTGTCTTCTTCTGGCTGTGCATGTGCAATGTGGCAGTAAGAGAAGAGATTCTGTGCAGGGCAGAAAGAGAAAAGTGTTTGGGGACCCAAGCCTGCAGAAGCAAGGTGACACCACAACAATAGCTGGAGAGCTCTGCGTGGCCCAGCAGGAATGGATGCCAGACACAGCAAGTCCCAGAGGGACTCTAAGCTATGCAGGAAACCTGCAAGTCTGCGTGTGCGGTAACAACAAAAATGAACGTTGTGAGCATCGTGCTGCCCAGATCCCGCAGAGTTAAAGTGCACCCTCAAAGCAGTAAAACCTAGATACTGAAAAATGTGGAGAACGCCTTAGTGTTTAGCTTTAGGAGCCTCTGACCTTCAACCCTAGAGACAAGCTCTGCGCGGTGCGGAATGCGCGGCGGTGAAGGACTGGGTAAGAGGTGAGGCTGAAGGCCAAGCTCCCCCTCCCGCCGCTCCTCCCGCGGTCCCCGCGGCGGCAGCAGCGGAGCGGAGCGTGCGGGCCGCGCTCCGCCAGCGCCCCCTGCCGGCCCTGAGCCAGCACATCACCCCCCCTGCCGCCACCGACATTCCCATCAGCTTCCAGAGCCGAAGGGCGAAGGCATGAAGGAACCTGTACTTACTTTTCAGACAGGAAGGGGTTTCTGGACTTCTTCGGCATTGTTGTCACAGGCTTGTTCACCACCTCTTTCCCTTTCTCTTCTTCAGATCCATCAGTTTTTCCCTTAAAAAGAAAGCACTTATTCATTCATCGATCCTAGTGTTTCCACTGCCTTCTTGGTTTCATCCTGTTTTGTGAACTAACTAGTCACAGATGAAGATTTCTTAATTCTTCACACCCCTCGCTGTCCAAGTGTCAAGGTCTCCTACTGCAGTCCTGCAGAAAGGCACAACCAGAGATGTCCTACAGTAATCCACCCCAGGATTCAAAAACCTCAGCATGATCTTAATGGTTGTGCGACTGAAGTTTAAACTTGAATGAACCAAAGGTTTTGGCTTTTGCTTAAATTACTACCAAGACATCTTTGAGTGGATTTTCAGATTAGATGACTTTACAAATATAAACACAATCAATACCTGAGAGTCTCTATGAAGCAAATACAAGCTCTTAGTTACAATGTATTTTGAGAATAAAAGTGACCACAAACAGAACTGAATGGTTTCCTTATTTGTGATGCAAGCATGGGATTATGGAGAGAGAAATGTCTCCTCACGCTAACAGTAATATTTCTGAAGAGGACACAGAAGAGAGGTCAAGGATCAGACCAGTCAGCAAAGTCTGAAATCCTGCTGCTTGTCTTGTGTTAGCTTTTAAATTATTACACTGTTGCAATCCAGTCTAGTTACACTTTTCATCTAAGCAGGGTCAGTCGGGACTAGCAAAGGGTTCCAGGGAGGTGTGGAGTGAGCTATTCACACAGAACATTTCCTTCTCTTTAGAGGCCCAATTTAAATTGTGGAAAAATAGAGAAGTTATGAGTTTCCCTCTTCACGCCTGTTCCCAGCCAACTGCAAGGCCTTGGATACACTCAGGGACCACCAGCCCTATCTCACCAGCCCCAGGAGTGTGTACAGGTGATAGAGAGAGGTAGCAAGAGGCTTTACCACGGGGCTGGTCAGTCCCAGCTGGCATGCCCCCGAGAGGTCCAGGTCACTGATGGTGGTCACTGTTACGATATGGTTTGGGTGGTCGATGTTCACAGACTCTGTCCGTGATGTCACCAAGTGCTTCAGTTCATCAGCCTCCTCTGGGAACACAAGAAATCCTACACTGCAAGGTGCCCAACTTTTCACGGGATAAACTCACTTGTTCCTGATGCACCGTGCTGGGCGACACCCGGCCTTGGCATGCAGGGATAAAGGGCAGAGGGGCTTGGCGCTGCGAGTCTGGAGGGCAAGCTCCTTCTCGCCCTGAGGGGACCTGGTGACACCTTGGAGATGTCCTCCTGTTCCTTCCTTTCTGTACAGCCCTCATGATTGCAGGGACAGAGGCTGTAGGGTTACAGCTCAGATTGCTGCCCAGCTTGTCTGGGCAACATGACAGGACCGAGCAGCTGCTGTTGTGGGACAGCGTGCGAGCATCCCTGCCCTAACTCTCAGCACCCGCTCAAGGCTGCCGGACCACGGGCACCCACCTCCCTCCCCACCGAGGGCCCAGCACGTACCGAGCGCCTCCTCCCTCTCGCTCAGCATCTTCAGATACTCCCGGTGCCGCTGAGGAATGGAAACAGGTCATGCGGCGCCTCTGCCCGCCCCTCCTGCCCCGCTCCCTGCCCGCCTGGCGAGGGGGGACACAAGACCCTTCCCTCACCTCCTCTTTCATTTTCCTCTGCTCTTCCTTCAGCTTCCGTTTGATCTCCTCCAGCGCCGCCTTCCTCCGCTCCACCTTCCGCTTGTGGAAGCCGGTCAGGTACTCCCTGCCGCCGACAACACAGACCCGCCCGGCTTTCAGCGACCGGGGGACGCCTTCCCTTCCCTCCCCTCCTGCCGCCCTGGGGCCCGCCCGACCTCACCTCCGCCGCTCCTCGTCGAAAGTCACCACCAGCCGCCCCTCGCGGCCGCCCGGACCCTTCTTGCTCTTCTTGCGGCCCATGGCGGCCCCACAGTGCTGCTGCTGCTGCTGCTGCTGCCCGCCCCTTCCGCCGGAACGCCGGCACTTCTGCCCGCCGCCCCCGGGCCGGGCGGGACGCAGCCGCCAGCGACACGGGCCTCGCATGCGCCTGTGCCCGGCCCTAGAGACCGACTGGGGTGGGCAGGGCTTGCTTCAGGCATGGGAGCCTCCGGCTACGCTCCTCTTCAGCTTCCTCTCAGCAAAAGATTCCGTGGCGCTGCCGTGTGCGGGGAACATGGCAGTGTAGCACTCGCTCTCACAGTGTAGCCCGAGACTCGTTCTGACACTCCAGAGTGTTTTGCGTCTACATCTCTTTAATAAATGTCACTCTTCCGAATAGTTAACATCTGCATTCTTCAACTGAGCATTCTTCAATAGAGCTCTGAGTTTATTTCAAGCTATTGTCATTTCTTGGTGTTAGCAGTGCATCTGCTGATCCTCTTATCTGGGGAAGGCAATCGTGGAGATGGGTCTTGGCTCTGATGCTGTGTCCAAGTTGCAGCATCTGGCTGGACAGCCATGATTTCCGCAGTGGTGGAGAGAGGTACTGGCATAAGTTGGTTGGGGCATCAAGACTGCCATGTTCTGATGGCTTAGAGTGACATTGGCTGAGCTCCTGAACCTTTATTGCTCCCCTGTTCTCACCTTAAAAATGGGTGTAATGCCTGTGGTGGCCAGCTGACTTCGGTGGAAGCTTCTGAAGTGTTGTGTGGGCAGCCAAAGCCAGTTCCCCCAGCCCAGAGAGCATGATGAGTCCTGACAGGAGTCCTGTCACAGGCTGGCAGTCACTTGTCCGCAGCCAGCTTTCCTTTATCAGCTTGCTTGCTGCTTTTGCTCTTTTCCTGGTCTGTCCTTTCACCAGCAGAAATGTGGAAAAACCAGTTCTGTGGTTAGTTGCTGCACTTCCCTCCACGCCCATGGGGCAGGTCTCCTCCTCCTCAGGCCTTCACGAACAGTCTGGGTGCACTTCAGCCTCCAGCCTCTTTGGCCTGCCTGTGCTCAGCCAGCTCAGGTGCACCGACAGGCCGCTGCACCCTTTCCATTTACCTTAACCTTCCTCTTTTCCCCTCTGTCTGCCGGAGTGGCTCCTTCTCTCCTGGATAACGCAGTGGGTTGGCCTGCAGGTGCATAAGGTGCAGGCAGCTGCCCTCCTGGCTCTGTCCTGCCCTGCCTGGAGAGACACCATTCTGACATGATGGCTGGAGGAAATGAGCGGAGCATGAAGGCCCTGAAGGAAGTGTGGAAAAGAGCAGAGAACTCTTTGTGTGCAGACTGCGGGAAGCCAGGTGAGTCCCCAAAGGATGCTGGAGGAAGAGTTGGAAGCAGGGAGCTGGGGCTGATCTCTAGCAGCCACTTAGTGCTGGCTTTCTGGACTGCACAGGAGCGTGGGGTGGAGAGAAAGGGGAGGCATCGCTCTGGGTATTCCTTTCCTCTCCCTTGAGGTGGGTTGGCAGGGCAGGAGGGAGAAGATGCTGCCATAGCACTGGTGGGAAGGACAGGGATGTGGGAGTGCCAGATTAGCAGGGGTTCCATTGCTGCAGAACCGTGGGTTGTAGTCATGTCAGATCTCACATGCAAATCAAGGTCATGCCCAGTCAGGACCTGACAGGAAAGCTCCCAGTGAAATCCTAATTTCTCCAGAAAGGAGACATGATTCAGGAGGGCATTGTCTCTGCTATGACTCAGCTCTGAACTGACAACCTGCCACAGTTGCCTAGGAAATTTCATTTACTGAAGGGCTTGCCCGCTCAGAAGGGTACCCAGTTTGAGGTCCTACAAGTGCTGCTAAAAACACCCATCTTATACCTTCAAAAGGAGTGTACTACCCAAGCCAAATTAAGACTGGGAAAATTAGTACAATTTTGCCCTATTTAATTATTCCAGGTGAATTTCAGATTCAAGGTTGTTTTCCACTTCCTGAGCTAAACACTGCTAGGGGTTTGCTGTGATGCACTAAACAACTCCTGGGGTCTTTTCCCACAGGTGGTTTAATTTTTCTCTGGGCGATCCTTTACAGAAAGGGAGTTCACAGAGCATTTTGGGGTTTTTCAAGATACAGGTCATTAAAAATTTAGTCAAAGTGATTGGAACAGGGAATAAGCGACCAATAGCTGTGTTTTTTCCAGACTGGCATTCATGCCTTGGGTGTTAATTACTCAACTCAGTGGTCATCAGCTCCTTGTTTCTCAGGACTACATTCTCAAGTGAGGCATGAATCTCAGGGATATTCACCACTTCTGGTTATACCCTTTTCCATATTCTCAGATCCTGACTGGGCATCCTCTACTTTGGGTGTCTTTATATGCCTCAGCTGTTCAGGAATTCACCGTAACATCCCTAGCATCAGCAAAGTCAAATCCCTGAAGATGGACTACTGGGATGATGCTCAGGTGCAGGTGAGATCTTTATCCCCATGGGTAGGGCAGGTAATTTGGACTGGGCTCTACACTCAGTGTCCTGGCAAAATTAGTCCTTTGACCTCACAGAGTTGGAATGTAATCTGGTTTAATCAGTCTCCTTTCTAGTCATGATAATCAGGGATAACTCCCCACAACCCACTGGGAGAGGGAGGATACACTTGCCTTATGTGTCTCCTCATGTCCTGTTACTTATGGCAAATGCAGAGGTCTTGCAATGTATTTTACTAAGGCTTAGGGTCTTTGTTGCTTCAGATTACTTGTTTTCCACTTGCCAGGACCATCCAGCATCAATGTCTCCTCTTGATTTCAGCAATCCAAGGGGAAAATCTTGGACAATTTCATTCTCCAAGAAAAGTTTCCAGATATAATATGATCTCCTGAGAAAAATGGCACTTATGAGAAGTTGACTTCTCCCCGTTACAGCCCCCTCAACTCACTAATCTTCAGGGGACTGAAACTATTTTCTGGTGATCCCAAGAAAATAATCTGTGTCTTGTTGCTCTTTGGAAGAGGTTGGAATGTCCTTCCAGATACCATTGCAGAGCTGTTGTTGAACTCTCCAGAAGATGTGGAGCATAGCAGCAAATCCACTGAATGTGCGCACACCCAGCCTTAAGGAAGCGACATTTATGGCACTCTGTTGATTCAGGTGCAATCACTGTAATGTCTGAGAGCAGATGAGACCTTTGAGACCCACCTTCCTGCAGCCAGACTGCTGGGATGTTGCAATGGAGGGGAACGAGAATGCTCCATTAGAGTTTGATGTGCATCTAACCCTGTAGTGTGTCAGGAAAGGAAAGGTCCAACATGAGTCTGCATCAAAGGCAAGGCACTAACTCTCTGTCTAACTCTGCAGTTTCTGGCCAAGCATGGGAATGCTGTGACTAAAGCCATATATGAAGCTCACATCCCTATTTACTATTACCAACCAACCTACAATGACTGCCAGTAAGTTGCTGCATACAGAAGAAAAGGGGGAAGGGCAATTCTCTGTTCCTCTAATTCCTCTAGTTCATTTCTGAGCTACCTGTCACCTCTCTCCATAGAGTGCTGAGAGAGCAGTGGATACGGGCCAAATACGAACGCAAAGAATTTACTGAGCCGGGAAAACAGCTGCCATATTCTGATGGTAAGAGCAGAACACAGCATCAAAACATCCTGCCTGTTGCCTTTGCTGGAAACTTCCGAGCATCATGAGGTGTCAGTGTTGCAAATTCCACAAGTACTCCTGAGAACCCAAGTAGTACTTAGAGGGTTTAGTTTTGGGGGTGTTACATTGTGGACAACATAAGCTGGCACTGCCACAGGTAGCTTAAAAGCCTGGTGTTACCAGGTGGCGTTTTTCAATAGCATTTGTTGTCTTGGTGGAGACAGACATCTACAATAAGGAATATCTGTCCTACTGCATCCCACCCCCTCTAACCATGGCAGTTGTCTTTGAAATGGCACTGCCAGTCCTGTGATGAAGGGCATGGGGGCCCAAGAGCCTGCAGAGTCAAGTGGGAAGAGTTCTGGTCCCACACCAGAGTCTGCATGGGCCAGGACTCTAGTGTTCACAGGAGACAGCTCTCACACTGTCAGAGGTAGTAGTAGGAGCAGGACTAGGAGGTGGGAAGAATCTGGGAATGTCTTTTGATGAGTGCTTATCTGCACTGCAAACATAGGAACACACCATCTTTAGTTGTAAGTCAGAGGTGAAACCTCTGAAGTGTTTATTCTCAGCAATAGTCCATCATGTTCTTTGTCCCAGAGGGTGGCTGGGCCCCAAGCTGCATGCAGCTCTCTGATGCCTACCATGCCTGTGGGGGAATGCTATTTTAAGTGGCTTTTCTGCTCCAAGGGGTGAAGGAAGGCATCCTTTGGAAGCGAGGCCGAGACAACGGGCAGTTCCTACCCCGCAAGTTCCTCTTGTCTGAGAGAGAGGGATGTCTGAAGTATTTCACCAAGCAGGATGTGAGTATGGTGGTCGACTCCCACCTCAGTGTGTACTCCACCCAGAGCAGCGGGTCAAAGAGGTGTTCTGACTTCATACACATATTTCTGAGGTTGCCTTGCTCATCCCAGCTCAGAGATGATAACAAAACATGTCACTAAGGAGAACGGTCCCCTTCCTACTGTAAGAGTGACTTTTCCTCATGCTCTCTCTTTGTGCTTCCCTCACTACTGAAAGAAGGACTGATCTTTCACTTCATTCCTATCCATTTGCCCGGATGTGCAATCCTCCACCATTCCTGGAACCAACCTCACCCCATTGTGAGCCAAGTTGGCAAAAACCTTTTCTCTGGTTGGTTTTGAGGAGGGCTACTTTTCTGCTCATTCATCTCTCTGGAGTGGGGAAAGAGCTAAAATGCTGTCATGAGGGAGGGAATGGCTTGGGGTAGGGAGAAGCAGGACATGCCATCCAGAGGAACCTGGACAAGCTTCGGAAGTGGGCTGATATGAACCTCAGAAGGTTTAAAAAGGACAGGTACAAGGTTCGCCACCTGGTTCAGGCCTCTGACCCTGCCTTACCCCATGTAATCAGTAGCTCAGATCTCTTTCCTGCTAGGATTGCTCATGCATGGTCAATGCCATTCTGTTTTCAGGCCAAAGAACCCAAAATCAATGTTAAAATAGATGTAATCAATGCTACATTCCAGCCAGAGAAGATTGGGAACCCCAATGGCCTGCAGATCACGTATCTCAAAGACAATAAGACCCGGAATATATTTGTCTACCATGAAAGTGGAAAGGTATCTGGTTTTAGCATCAAACACTGCAAAGCCATTGAGGTGCTTTGAGGAGCTGCTGATATTAAATAGTATGAAGCATGGGTAGGATGGGGTGTGTGAGTGTGAGTTGCTGTAGGTAATAGGGTGGGGGTTCTGGCTCTGTTTGTGCATCTGTGAGAGAGTTTTGCTGCAGGGAGCAGGGCAGGAGCACTGGCTGAGTTAATTTGTGTGGGAGGAGTTCTATAGATGTGCTGCCTGTGAGTGTGGAGAATGGGGCAGCCATGCTGGCTGTGTGCATGTGAGGGAGATGCTGCAGAGGGAGAGCTGTGTTTATAGTTAACACAGGGCTGGGTGCAGCTGGGTGAATTTAGATGCCCCACTCTTGCTCTGGCTAAGCTTTCTGTCCTGTCCCGTTGCATCCTCAGGAGGTGGTGGAGTGGTTCAACGCCATCCGCTCTGTGCAGTTCCATTACCTGAAGGTAGCATTTCCCATTGCCAGCAATAATGAGGTAAGGCAGCACTGGAGCTAGCTCCTGAGTCTCCCGCTGCTTACATGATAAAAGAGCTCGTTAGTTACTGCTATAACCCCAGGTATGGAAGTGCAAATTGCAGGGTAAAGACAGAGGGATGAGAAGGTTTTTTTTGAAGGGCCTGTGGTGGTCAGAAAACAGCTGCTCTCTGCTGTTTCTGGGCATTTTGGAGGCAGAAGTGAGGCCTGGCTAGGCAGTTTGGGAAATATAAATTTAGAAGGTGACTGAATTTGGGGGAATAGAAGGGTGGGGGAGGGAAATGAATAGTGAAGAGGCGCAGGTAAGTGAATGTTACTCTTGCCATTTTGTCAGATTAAAAATCGTTTGACAAGAAACTTCTTGAAGGAGGGATACATGGAGAAGACTGGTCCCAAGGTGAGCTGCTATGGTAGAAAAAATCTAACAGGGGCCTGCTAGAGCACCACTGGCTTTCCCTACTTCAATGGTTTTCTCCTGCTGTTTCCTCATTCCCCCCTGACTCTTTGGACACCCGTGGGAAGAGTGGGTGTGCACCAAGGGAGGGGAGAATGAAAGGAAGGGGGAAGGACACATGTGAAAGTAGATGAAGCCAGAGTCCCTGCTTTCTCCCAGAGCGACAGATCTCTCTGCATGTGTCTGTGTGTGTGTGACCTTACAGGTATTTAGCGTCCAGATTTCTCCTGTCTCAACTCTGGGGTCCTTCATGGAAGTTCAGGAGTTGGGGACGGCAGCTGAGACTGAATAACCCGATACTGCCCCCACTCTCAGCTCAGAAAGGGCGGGGAGGAGGTTGCTGTTAGGGCAGGGGCTTGCTTCAAGCGGTTGGGATGAGTTTGGGGTATCCATTCGCACTGCTCGCAGCAGAGGGCACTGTCCCCTCACACATGTCACCTCTTCCCTTCACAGCAGAGAGAGGCTTTTAAGAAGCGTTGGTTCACGCTGGATCACCGGAGGCTCATGTACTTCAAGGATCCTTTGGTGAGAGGGAGATGTGACCGCCGGGCAGCTGCAGGCAGCGGTGCTGGGGGCAGGGCCAGAGTGCACACAGAGTCTGTGCTCTGCAGTAAGGGTGGCTTGCAGGTTTCCCAGCTGCTATGAATAGACTCCAGGTCTTCCCTTTTCCATCCCTTTTAGTTCATCACATGCTTTCTAAAGTGCTTGTTTCACTGCCTGCAAACAATGGGAACAGGGAGGGCAGCAGTGTAAAGTGGTGGTGGGAGGGTGACACAGAGAGATGAGAGCAGAAGTTCCTGTCTCAGACCTCGTGACATTTATGCCATTATTTTTTCCTTTTCACTACTGCCTTTGAGCACAGGCTCACTGCTCTTCTGAATCCCCTGACCACCTCCAAAATATTTTGTTGCTACATCCCTGATCCTCACACACTGTCCTCCTGTCCTTAGGTGCACTGTAATGATTCTCTTGTTCTTCTGGGATTCCATAAATCATGTCTTTCCCTCCTGATGTGCAGGACGCATTTGCTAAGGGTGAGGTATTTGTGGGCAGTGGAGAGAATGGATATAGTGTCCAGAAGGGATTGCCTTCAGGGACACAGGGCAACTTCTCTTGGCACTATGGCATCACCATTGTCACCCCTGACCGAGAATACCTCTTCACCTGCGAGACAGAGACTGACCAGCTGGAGTGGATCAGAGCCTTCACTAGTGTCATCAACCAGGCCATGACACCAC
Source organism: Peucedramus taeniatus (assembly GCA_013400575.1). NCBI lineage: Eukaryota > Metazoa > Chordata > Aves > Passeriformes > Fringillidae > Peucedramus > Peucedramus taeniatus. The sequence continues at coordinate 220,423 of WBNO01014412.1, read as the reverse complement.
AGGAATATGCAAGTAAGTGTCTGGATGCTGTTTCCTTCCCCTCCTGACACTCACATTCAGGGTATTGCCCTAATGCACCATCTTTTTTCCTCACTACAGTTGAAGCCTACTTCAAATTTAAATCCTAGGAAGCCATGCAGGAATCTCACTATGACTCAACTCTACCTGGTCCTATTGGGTGGCTGTCAGGATGGGAGAGGAGATTGACATCAGAGAAACACAGTGCTCTTGGAGTACCCTTTGAAGCACTTTTGCCCCCATAGAATATCCACTTTGTTTTGAGGGCCCGATTAAGCTGCTTCTTTTCAAGTGCGAGATTTTATGCGTCCGAATCCTCAGTACAACCTGTCCCTGTTAAATTGCTGTCATCTGACTGGATCCTGACAGGTCTTGCCTGTCAGTCGGGCCTTGAAAACTTTGGCACTTACTATGTTGGACGTTGGACCTAGCATCACTCTTGCATGAAACTTTCCTGCAGACAGCCACCCACCTGCTGCAAGAAAACAGCTGCCTGCCTGGAGCCAGGCACTACAGCGGGTTACAGGGGCTGCTGGACTAAAAGAGCCTGTTCCTTTACAAGCAATATCAGACCTGCTGGTGACAGAGATGTGAAACAGGTAGATATTTGATCAGTTAGTGCAGTAGTTGAGAAAGGTCACTTAAAAGATATAACCTAACAGCCAAATGTGAGGCCAGTTTCCTTCTGCCATGTATGGGCTTGAAAGTTTCTTCAGACGACATTTGTGTGCAGACCTTCCACCAAATGCTTCAGAGATTACGTGATCATCTCAAAAATAATGTGGATATATGTTTGGGTATGTGGATAATATGTGTGTGCACACATAACAGAAAGTGATGGAGGTGGAATACTGCCCTAGGGAAGACACTGTGAGGGATATTCATGCCACTGAAGATCAGCTGCCAAACTTGATTCTCTATCAGACCAATGGAGAGGGGTTGGGTCTTGCAGAGAGGAGCTGATAACGTGTGTAGAGTTCAGAGTCTGCTGTCTCTAGTAGAGCCTAGAGTTGATGCCTGAATATAGTAATACATGGATCTCTGCTCCCTTATTCTCTGTATGTCAAAAGCCTGGCACTTTCACTCTGGCCTGCACATTGCATATGTTTATCTTGTCTATCACACATACATATCTGTATGTTCATGTTCTATTAGTAAGAGTTAGCCTAAAACACTAAATTAACCCATGATTCATGTCTTAAAGCTCATCTCTTAAAGCTCTCTTGGGAGAGCTGTGTTTCACATGCTGGAAGGAGTAGCTGAGTTCTGCTGGTGACTGTAGTACCTGATGTGTTTGCAGTTTTACACAGGCAGTGTGAGAGAAGGTATCTCATGTGTTAAGGGGAGCGAACTGGAATTAATGAGACAACCAGTATTTTAATTAGCTCCTAAAGAAATAAATAAAAAATCCTATTGTAATTTATTTTAACTTCCTAAATTAGCTGACGTGTTAACTGCTGAGGTATGAGGTTGATGCTTGGAAAAAAGTACAGACGATCAAGCAAAAAGCCATATCTGTTCATTGTATTTCCTGGGGCATGTGGACTGTGATCATTCCCATCAGAGCCAAATGGGCAGACTCAGGGTGCCCCTCTGCTTCTCTGGGGACCCCACTCTGTGCCAAAACCACCACAATCTGTTGGAAGCATCAACTTCCTGGATGAGTAGAAGCATCACCCACCCTGCTACCATGGTGCAATGGGAATATCCACCTAAAAGTATATTTTCACTGCATTTTGCTGATCTCTCCCAGTTTGGAGCATGATTTTCTTGAAAACCAAAGGTCATTGCACAGTGAGGGGAGTACTGATGGGATACCTTCTCCTCCTCCCGTTTGCTGCTGGATTACCGTTGCTGGATAAGAGCAGAGGCATTTGACTCAGCCACCATGAAGCTGATACACTGATGGTGCAAAAGAGTGTGGCTGGAGCGGCCTGAAACCCTGAACCAGCAGCAGAGCACATGTAGTATGGCACATTTGTCTCTGCTCTGCAAATTCTGTCCCACCGTGTCTTCCTTGAGACAAGGAGGCTCAGATGTGAGTGAGGGAAGGGCAGGGCAGCCTCGGGCGCGGGTGCCATGTGATGGTGTCTCGCTAGAAGGCGGTGGTGCCTGTGCAATGAGCTTCTGCTCCCTGCTCTGAGGCGAGCCAGCTTCCCGGGGCTTCGAGGGAAGGAGGGGGTTGAAGCTTAGAGGAGGAGGATGGTCTTTGTGGAGAGGAAGGAAAGACCGAGTCTAAAATATCCAGTCCTTTGAGTCTTTAGGAGCTTGCTGCTGACTTGAGGGCAAAGGTGGAAAAGGGCCGGGACAGAAAATATGAGATGTCCTACTAGCTGGTGGGCCTGCTTGCAAACTGGGGACCACATCCACAACACTCAAACCTCAAAGGGCCCTGATGTCCTTGGGAGGGAGCGGGGGACAGGTTCTTTCAGTCTGGCTTGGCTAGGGAGAGTTGTGTGGCTGCTCCCTTCCAGGGCTAGCCCTTGTTTCCCTTCTAAAGCCACAGCATGATGCTTTCCACCCTCCCTGCCATATTATGGAGTCTTGTCTTTCAATTGTTTCCTGTCTCAAATGAGGACAACTGTACAAGGAGAAATGGGAAAAAGGAAGGGTAACAAGAAGAAGGAAGATGGAGCAGGATAAAGGTGCAGGAAGATATGGGGGAAGGAAGCTTGTCTGCCAGAAAGAGGAGGGAGCCAGTGGGGCTCCTCAGCTAGTGGCTAAAAGCTCAGTATAAACTGGGAGCTGTATTCACACTGGTGTGTGAAGCTGTGAGTCAGGCACATTCCTCCATGCAGTGGTCAAGGCAGCTCTCAGGGGGTTGGTTCAGCGGGGCAGGGCCCATCTCTCTAAAGTCTGTTCAAGCTGAGCTGACACAGACTTGGGAGCAGAAATCTTCTTGTTCATCCACTGTTTCTGTGGGCCTAGCAAACTTTGGAGAAGCAATAAAGGATGAGCTAGTGAAGAAAAGAGACATTTCCTTCTGGCTGGCAGAGGTTATCTTGCATGTATTGGTCTTGAAGGAAAAGGCAGTGTCCCTTTCTTGGCTCTTTCATGGTTAAGGAAAACAACTGGACAGAGCTTGTGATGGACAACATCAGCAAAATGGACTGGGCAGCTGGAGGTGAGGAATAGACTTCTCTGGAGCACCCTGTCTATGTCTGATGAACTCTCCCCATTCTTCCCTTGGCTGTTTTGCTGTTAAGGATAGACGTGTCCTGTACAGCAAGGGCGGAAGGCAGGAGGAAGGAACAGGTTTCTGAGAGCTTGATTTGCTCTTGCTTAACTTACCCAAAGATGTCTTACAACACTTCTCTCATCAGCCCAAGTCCTCGAGAGGATCCCAAGGGTGGCAGTTTATTGGAGGAAAGCAGTGATGGGGGTGATGACAGCAATGTCCTGGGAGGGGACAACCTGGTCACAGGGCCGCTGGGTGCAATGCTGCTGGTCATGTGCCTCACTGGGATGATGGGGAACATTTACACAGTGGCTGTGGCCTCTGGCAGGGTGGCAGGCTGCTCAGCAGGCTCCTTGGGGGTCTACATGATCAACCTTGCCCTGGCTGACCTCCTGTACCTCTCCACCATCCCCTTTGTGGTTTGCACCTACTTCGCCCACGACTGGTTCTCTGGGGATGTGGGTTGCAGGCTTTTGCTCAGCCTAGACCTCCTCACCATGCACGCCAGCATCTTCCTCTTGACCGCCATGAGCCTGGAGAGGTACTGGGCGGTGGCCAAGCCTCTGTGGGCCAGGCGGGCCAGCAATGCCTTCCGCAAACTGGCCAGCGCTGTCCTCTGGCTCCTCTCGCTCCTGCTCATGGCCCCCATGATGGCGATGACTCAGCTGCGGGAGGGGGGTGGCCCCCACAAGCGCATCTGCGTCCCCACCTGGATGCCGTCAGCTTTCCGTCTCTACCTGACCGGGCTGTTCACCACCAGCATCCTGGCACCCGGCGCCGTGCTGGGCATCATCTACACCCGCCTGGCCCACGCGTACCAGGTCTCAGCCTGGGGCCTGGGGCTGCTGGTGGCCGGCCGGGCCCCGGCCTGGCGGCTCCTCTCCAGGGTCTCTGCCATCGTGGTGGCCTACTGGGCCTGCTTCCTCCCCTGCTGGGGCCGGCAGCTGGCCGGGCTGTACCAGGGAGAGGGGCTGGGCATCGGTGACACTTAACTTTGGTGTCACCTGCCTGGCCTATGGCAACAGCTGTGTCAACCCCTTCCTCTACACCCTGCTTGCCAGCAGCTACCGCCGGCGCCCGTGGCCGCACTGGGATGGGTGTGGCACGGCCTGCAGCACCCTCTCAGCAGGCTGCAGGAAGCCACAGCATCCCCCTGGCTTTCAGGAAGTTGTTGGGCCTGTGAGGGAAAGTGAGGGGTGAGCAGGCTGGGAACATCTGACCTTCATCTGGGGTCATGTTGAGAAATAAAAGTGTGTCACCTTCTGTGCCAGCATGCAGTGTCTTCCATCAATGTGTTGCAGTGCTTTCCCCTTTGCATGGCTGCTCATCCTGCTCAGCTGGGTGGGCAGAGTGCTTGTCTCAGGGATCCCGACTCCATCCTCAGATCCTTCAGCTCTCACCTTGCACAAGGCTGGGGAGTGGGTGGAAGGAAGCAGTCAGCTTCGATATGTCTAAATTATATATCTGAGGAGCCTTTGCCACCCCTCATCTCCTTGCTAGCAACGGGCCAAGCCATAACAAAGTCAGAACAACAGTGAGTCACAGATTTCACAAGAACAGTGAGTCACTGCAAGAAACAGCCATGCTAGCAGGAGACCTCACTAAGGTTCATACTCCTGTGGTAAAGCTACCTCTGAGCTCTCTTCAAGAAACAGTCACAAAAAAATATTTGAAGAATCTAAAGAAAGATTGCCAAGGGCTATTAAGAAGCATAGTGAGATTCCCCAGCCCAGGCAGTCCAGTACATTTGCTCAGCTATCAAGATCAGCCCAGCAGAAGAAGCTGCAAGGAGAGAGCTCTCCCCTGTGTCCATCATGACAGTTCATGGCACCCTCACCAGCACCGTGGCCCTGCTGTGGTTGAGGGAAATGCCCAATTCTCGGGCCTACCAAATGTAGCCCAGTCTGCCAGACTGTGTCAACACCACTGTGCAAACTGAGCCAGGTTTCTTGCCTTGAGACCATCTAGCCTGGCATGGCTCATTTCCATACTGCTGAACCTCTCTTCTCCAGAAAGGACGGCTTCATCCTTATCGTGCCATGGGAAGAATCCCCAAGCTATGCTATCCCCCTGCCATGCCTGTGCACAGGGTGGCAATGCTAGATGTCATATTTACAATTGAAGATGTAGCCCTAAAAAGAGTGTGGTGTGATGTGATCATCCAAAGCAGATAGGCTTTGAGCAACACAGGACTTCAAGAGAGATCCAGCAGCAGAGCCTCAAGTTGCTTGTACAGCCCAAGTGTTCCTACCTTTCAGCTAAGCTCTCATCTTATCTCTCTTCCTCCTCAGACTCACAATTCCTAGCAGCCCAGCCTCTCTGCATAGGTACCTAGGACACAGGACCTGGCAGAGCCTCATGAATGATGAAATAAGAGTGGAAGGTACGGCTGCTGCAGAGGAAAGTCCCTGTTCTCCAGCTGCTCTGGAGACTGCTTAACGTGAGGAATTAGCCCAGCCAGGCCTGCAGGGAATCCTGTAGTACATCAAATTGTTAGTGCTTTGTGTTGCTTGTGGCCAAGCCTTTCATCCCAGACCGATCTGGTAACTGCTGTGCACTGTGGATAAAGCAGATCCCACCTTTCCTACACCCACCAGGCACAGCATGCTCAGCAGCAGCACCAAGGTAGCATTAGACTGAGAGAGTCCCTGGGGCAGCCATGCAGTAACATCAAACATGCCTGACTGCCTCTGACTCCTCAGAGTCTAGCCTTGGTTTAGACTGAGAAGTGCTCAGGCTCTTTTGGGCCAAGTAAAATGGGAACAAAAGCATAGAGCATCCCACACTCCAGGTGGACATTGCTGCCTCCCTCAGCTCTGGATGGAACAGTCAAAGCACAAGGGGCAGAATAGAACCAGACACCTCCACGTTACTGCCTTCCTGTGCCACGGCACAACACTTTGTGCTCCTGTGGTTACTGGAAGAAAGGATTTGGATGAGGAGCCCTCTACATGCTCTGCCACACCCAGCAAGGCAGCTTTTATACTGTCTCCATACAGCAGTAAGAGGTCCTAAGCAGACATAGGAGTAGGACCAGCCTCTAGAAGTCTGCAGCCAAAACTAGCACAGTTGAGGACTTTCCCTTCACTCCATGCCCACCTAGCACAGCCACTCAATGCTGTCTGATGTCAGCCAGGAGTGCTTAGTTTAGGTAGAGTTAATTTATTCAGGCAGTGTAAGCTGTCAGTCTAGACTTCAACAGCTTTTACTCTCCCCTGAGTGACAATTAGCCCCAATGCCTCCTCCTGCAACTCTCCTTGGACTTTTAACCTTCTGTCTTTCCGGGCTTTTAACCTTCATCCTCTTTTCCATCCATGACTTTCAAGGACCAAGGCTGGGACAACGGCATCCACTCATGGTACTCAAGCAACACTGGATACCCCCATCCACCCACTCCCAGCAAGGTGCCCAACCCATGAGGACTTGCAATATTAAACAGATTAGATTTTGAGACTTAGTACACCAAAACTCTTATTTATTGATTGCTTTTTCTGTATCTTTGAGACTGAGGTGTCAGAGGAAGTTATTCCCAGCTGAGGGACTGCACTGTGAAGTCCCCTTGTGTATCAAAGTAGTCAAAGACAGAGAGGTTAAGCCGGTTAGGGAACGTGAACTGGTGGCCTGGCAGGTGGACTGTCACATCATTTTGGTTGACACCAAAAGTGATCTGCAAGGCAAATGGAAAAGTTAGAGCAAGTTTCCTCGAGCCTCTCCCCTCTGCAGTACTGCTGTGCCACTCTCTGCTTCACAGGGTGAACAAGCTCAGTAGAATAACCTGTTCATCAACAGCAGGAGTGTTATTCTGGTCTCCCAAGAGATGCCCATTCCCTGCTCTGCTCAACAGCAACATCTTTGAGCCAGATGGAGCTTAAACATTTGATCCCCACCTTCCATCAGAGCTCAGAGCCCTGAGTGGTGGCACTGGCCAAGCAGGAGAAGCCAGTCACCTCCTGTACAGACAGCCCTGAGACAGACCTTGCAGCTGGGTGCCCTGAGCCAAACACCCTCCCTTCACCAGAGCATCTACAGAGAGTGTGTATATATATATAAAAATACATGCATGCCTCACCTCTGCTGTGCCCCCTTTCTGGAAAGGAAAGACAGTCTCCCTGTGCTCTGCACCCCACTCTTCCACCTTCTTTGAGTTGCACACGATGGTGTTCACATCGCCATGAGCATCAAAACGGGGATTGAAGTGGAGTCCGAGGAGGGTAGCATCCTTGCCCAGATTCATCACAAAGCTGCAGAGGAAAAAAAAAGCAGACATCAATGCAGCTAAAAAAAATATAAAATCAATACTATCATAGCATGTATCTTATTACCATGAGCATCTCTGGGTCTGTTACTTCAAGCCCAGCTGAGGGTAACCTAAGAGAAACCCTTTGCTAAATTACACAGCTTCCCTAAAAAGATGGTGCTGTGGGAGTAAGGGGCACTTTTCTGGGGTAATAGGCTCTAGAGTGCCATCCCTGGGAGAAACATCACTTCCTCAAAGCTTTTAACAAGAGCTTGGTTCAGTACACAGTGCCCCGAACAGAGTTATCATACACCCAAACCAATTCCCAAGAAGTCAGTTGCTTTCCACAGATTTCCTCTCAGTCCTGAACAGTTAGCTAGTGCTGCATCCTGCCTGACAGCCACTGCCTTCTCCCCATCCTGCAGGCAGCTGAAATAATTACCATGTCATTAGCTATCCCAAAGTATCTGCAACAGCAGTGAGAGGAAGTTCCCTAGCCTAGTGTCCACCTTGCCTTCAGGCCTTTCACCCAGATGAGAAAAGGCATATTATTTGGCAAGAGAAAGCCTGGGAGGCTTCACTCAGACAGTATCAAACTTCAAAGGCACTGGGAAGAGCTGGGACATGTTTCCTGGAACACCGCTAGTTCTGGTACAGCAGCTATAGGCTCCACCTTACCTGCAAAGGGGCCTGATCCCTGCACATTTAGGGGCACATTTCCACTTAAGCCCACCTGCCTGCTCACCACCTTTCTTCCTTCTTTTCCCACCACCGTGTGAGAGGCAAATCCACCGGGGCACCACAAACGTCCCTACTCCTGGCCATCTTCGTGCAGGGAGAGGATGTGGTGGAGCAGATGGTCTCAAACCATATCTCAGTATAGACCCAGCTTCCATTTTCTTCACCCTGCACTAGAGAGGATGTGGCCACTGCCAGCGTGTGCAGCTGGAACTCCACATCTGCTTTGGCTTAGCCCCTTGGCAGTACTGTGTATGCAATGTGCATTAGGTGATGACTCACTGGAAGCACTGCTGCTGTTAACCCCTTCTCCTCTTCTACCCAAGGGACAGAGTCCTTTTGCCACCAGCTTTGGCAGACCCCTCAGAGTGGTGCCCTGGCTGTGCCTGGGCAGCACAGCACAACTCACCTCTTGGCATTTGGTGCAATTTTCCCCTTGACAGTGAGGCGCTGGCCAGGCTTGAGACCCAGGTTAGTGCACACTGGTCCCTGGGGAACGTGGAAGCAGAGATATTGGCTCAGTACCTGCTGGCTCACTTGTTCTGACTTGGCAGCTTTCCCTGCTGCCTCTCAAGACATGCTTTGCTTTGGACCCATGGAGAAACAGGGAAGCTCCCTTGCCCTAGGGCATTGTAGCAAGGACATCCCAGAGAAGTTACCCCAATCACATGGTTCATTTGATTGGAGCTTGATTTCCTAATCTTTCTCCTGCTGCTCTCATCAACATATCTGTATTTCACAGCAGTGAAGAGTAAGTACCTGCACTGTCCAATCATGCCCACCCCATCCCAAACACACCCATGTGCCTTGCAGGTCTTGTGTCATCCCACACAAATCTGTCTGGGATGGATGGCAGGGATGGAGACTCCACTCCCTTCACCCTAGCACATGTTTGAACTTCACGCCTTGCCCAGGTCCAAGGACTCAGACACCTTGCTTCCCATCTCCCGACAGCTTCAGCTTTTTATGTAGGCTCAGTATTTGCAAGAACATTCTTCGGCTCCACAGAGACACCTGCCCCCCACCTTCTCTCTAGGAGGACCAAAGTATCCTGGCAAACCCATATGTATTTATTTTTCATCACAGCAGAGCCAAGACCTCAAGAATACTGAAAATCTTTTCCTATCCCACCTTAAAATATAAGCTTGCTCTTGGTACAATCCCTGCTTAATCATCCTCAGCCTAATGAAAGGCAAATCAAAGAAGTGCAATCACTCTTCTAACACAAGAATATCCCTAGCAGAATCGCTAGGGAAGGGATCTTGGAGATCAAGTCCAACCCCCCCTGCTAAAGCAGGTTCACGAAGAGCAGGTTGCAGTGTCATGTCCAGGTATCTTTTGAATAGCTCCTGAGCAGCAGACTCCACAATCTCTCTGGGCAGCCTGTTCCAGTGCTCAGTCACCCTCACAGTAAGGAAATTTTTTCTCATATTCAGCTATATGAGCTGAATATGAATATATATATATAAAATCAACTCCCTTTGTTTCAGTTTGTGCCTCATGCCCTTTCCCCTGTTGCTGGGCAACTCTGTAGAGTCTGGTCTCATACTCTTGATACCTGCTCTTAAGATAACCTCTCTGACTTCTTAAGGTATTTGAACATAGTCCTTGACATTCACAGAACACTTCTGTAAGGCACATTCCTTCCAAGAAAGAGAAGAATAACAATTCAATGACTCATGAAAACTTCAGCAGAAAGCAAGCAGCAAGGCTGCCCAGGGAAGATGCTCAGACAGCAATAAATGTTACTGCTGCAGCTTCCCCAGAGTAGAGCTGCAGTAAAACAGGTTACCCCAGGTTAGGACTCAACTCAGTGAGGATCCCTACACACACTGCCCCAAAGGGATCCTACAGGAACAAAAAACCACTGCTGCCAGAACACAAAATAGCAGTGAACCCTCTGTAGGGGATGCAGCAGGGATTGTCCCTCACCAGTAGCAGGCACCCAGCTCTAACAACACTGGGGCTGATGTGCAGGCTAGCACAAGCACCCTCACACCCAGCCAACACAGTCCCTCCTCCAGCAAAGCTGCCCCATCCCTTTCTCTACTCACGCAAGACATGGTGCTGCTCAGCAGGTTAGTGCTGCTCTCCACTGAGGCGCAAGGGTCCCACGCAAGTATCTCCCAGAGCCCCACCCTTGCCTTTAAATAGACGGAGAGCAGGGTTTTCTCAGCCCTTCTCCACCCCATGCACCAATGGGAAGGGTGGCAGGGGTTGGTTTTGGGAGGGAGGGAGGGTCTATTAGACAGAGCTGTCTCCTCCCACACTCACCCAGCCTCCTCTCCAGGATGCTGAACACAACCCTTCCAAGCAGGCTGCGGGCCACTCCAGGAGGAGATCCAGCTGTGTGTGGCCATGAATCCAATGGAAAATAGTTTTACAATGAATGTTTTACTATCCAAGGCTTTTATGTCACATGGGAAATGGTCATACGGATCGAGACTTGGCGGGAAGGGTCTGTAGTGAGGGCGGGGCTCTTCAGCTCTAGTTGAATCAGGAGTAGAGGAAATGTCGCTGAGCACACATAGTGCCTCAGAAACTCTTTGTAGTCCGGGTGAAACCCCAGTAACAGAGGACTGAAGCTGCATCCAGAGTCACCCAGCTGCACTATGAATCCTTTTTGTCCCCAGAGACTGCCCAGCTGCTGACCCAGCCTTTACCACCCACTTCTGTAGGTATGGGAACCAAAGGAGGGAAAACAGTCCTTGTTCTACAGAATTCATAGGCACCTTCAAAACTGTACAGTTCATTTTGGCTGCAGGACAGAGTAAGCCAGGAGAAAGCCACCTTGGAAAGTTGGGAAGAAATTATCTGGGAAAGCACTGTGCCTGACTCTTGCTTCTACCCTGAACACTAGGGGCCTGAAGAAGAAGGAGATGGGGGGAAAATGCTCCTGTCACAATAAGCCATAGGATCTATATGTCTTTTATCTGCCTCTGTGTTCTCTTTGTGGCAAGTATGATTCACTGGGTGAAAGGATTCCTTTGGAAAAAGTTACCCAATTACTACATGGCTCAACTGTAATTACACTGAAAGAGGAGGGAAAAATTCAGGCAGTGTGCCAAGCCTGTGGCTTAGAGCTCTCCTTGTCTTGCATATTTGTCTCTAAATCACAAGACGCTTTGTTATTTCCTTAAGAGGCCCAGAACTGAAACTCTGAAACAGTTTTTTCTTCCCTGGCTGTGAGGCCCATCAGTTCCCCCTCTGCTGAGAATGTGAGAGTCCCCAGCCCTGGTACCCCCCTCCAGTATGACCCCTGAGGATAGCACTACTGAGTATGTCCAGTTGATGCCATCAATGCCAGCAGAGGTAGCATGGAGACTCTCTTGCCTGCCTGTTGGAGAGGGCAGAAACAGGCTCCAGAGTTTGGCCAGGTTGCTGATCACTCTGTGGCACAAGAGGGCTAGAGTAAAGGCCAAAGTGGTCTTCTCTGCTCTGACATTCCTGCTCCCCCTTTCTCCTTCTGGTCACTTGCCTTGGGGTTCAGTCTTGAGCCTGATCAAGGGATCATATGGTGCATGATGTATTTCTCTCCATAAGAGGAGGAGAAAAAGTAAATAGAGTCAGCCTCCCTCTACTTGGGATATGTGTGTTATTAAATCAATTCCTTTCAAATCCAAGGTTTTGTGAAACTAAACCCCAGGCATCTATCCAAGTACTTGAGCTGCTGCTGGAGCCATGGTCTAGGGGGCTGGACTGGTAGGGACTGTTGGATGGGGAAGGGAAATGTGTAAATATCTGCTCTCTTGGAGATGGAGGTGGAGGGGGCCTTTTAAAAGCAATGGGGTAGGTTCTGGGTTTTCTGCAGCATTTCTGGCAGCTGGGCACTGTGACCAAGCCTTAGCAGCCACCAGGTCCTTGAGTTATGTCTGTCCAGGGACCTTCCTCCAAATGCTGCTGGGGAGATTAGAGACCAGCTAATGGCTAAGAGATGATAATGAAGGAGGGGCTACCATTGCAGAGAAGGTGCTTAAAGAGCTATTCACATCAAGGAAATTCAGGTTTCAGGCTTAAGTCTACCTCAGGCAGCCTGTATTTGTCTGATAGAAGTTCAGGTGTCTCCACTGGCTTTCATGAAACCTTGAATTAAATGGCATTAGCACAACAGGCTAATACCATGGGCAAGGGGGCCATGGGGTGTCCCACTGCCTGCAGGCCATGGGCCACCAGCATCAGGAAAATGTCACGTCTGCCTTCCTGTTGGAGACATCATGATGAGATGACAAACTCTAAAGCTCCAGCATCAGCACCCTCACAAGGGATGGCTGAACTGAGGGGAGGAAAGGTCCCTGCTCACCCTGGTGTCACACCAGGCAGGGATGGTGTCCCCAGGTGTACTGACACCTACTCCACCACACTGGAGACACAAAGGTGCTTGCCTGTTATTTTCAGGAGCAATGTGGTGTAGGAAGAGCCACTGTGGGTTGAGAAGGGTAGAGCCAGACTGGCTAGAGCTGGCAATCTTCACTGCCTGTCACCTCCTTCCTTATCAGTGTGCAGTGGGCCAGCCAGGGGATGTGCCAGCAGTTTAGCAGCCCATTTGATCTGCAAAGGATGCAGATGAGGAAGATGAGGACAGATCACAACAGACTTCGGTGTCGTGGGCTTGTGTGGGAACTGTACAGTGGGACAGGGCTCTTCTCCTCCACCATTCCTGCCTCTCCTCACCAGAAGAGCTCTCCTGCATAACATTTCAAATCCTAGCTTTGTATTAGAGGGAGAGTCACTGATCTGCATTGTAACTTGGGAAGCAAAGGTCCTCTTTGCTCAATCTGAAGGGAGTGAGTGGATATGATGCTTTTGCTTCAAACAGTGCTCTTGTCCATGCCAAACTCTTGGCCAGAGGGAGCCATGATTGTGGAGAGAGGAGTCATGACTGTGGAATATGACTTCAGCAGTGCCTCACCTCTGGTTAAGAGGGTGAGGCAGGTGGTGTTTGCATCTGCACCTGCTTTCTGCAAACTGGGGTTGTGTCCTGGACAGGACGGGGCCAGGAAAATGGGTTGTAGAAGAGCCACCTGCCATGACAGGGACAGACCAAATTCACAGACAACACAGATATCCAAACCCAGGCATCACAGCAAAGACCCCACCAAGCATGTACTATGCTAGGTGTAGGCACCCCACTCAGGTCCTGACCCTGGGCACCCCAGTGTGGCCTGTGCTTCAGTCACCTGCCTCCTGGGAACAATTGGCTAACCTTGCTAGCCTTTCCTTGCACAATCTGCTCACTCTCCTTGGAAAGTGCAAATTGCCCTTGTGAGCAATCCCAGACAGTCCTCCAGCTTTTAATGCCTTTTGGGCCTTTGAACCCATCCCCCGGTGCTGGTTGGCTGTGACCCAACATTCCCATACATGGAGCCAGACATCCCCGTCTGTCCCTAGGGCTGCTCATGGTGCCCATTGTAGCTCTTCTCTCAGGGCCTCAGCCTTCTTCCTACAGTCTCCTTGGCACTCAAAGAGCCCAGGCTGATCTCTCTGTGCTGAGATGACACGTTTTCTTGAGATCATAGCCTTCCTCACGTCCATCCTCACACCTCCCAGCCTCCAAGCTGTAATACACCTTAGGTTGAAGAGGGAAACATGATTGCTAAAAGAGAGTTTCATCACTGCAAGTAGCTTTGATTTCGATCATGCCTTCTGGTCTACTGATAGGCACTGGTGTGCCTCAGCATAGCCAGGCTGGTCCTGTGATCTGAGGGCTGGAGTCCAGCTAGTGCAAGTTGTGGGGTTGAGTTGGGACACTGGCCCAAGCCGAGGGGTGGCTCTAAACAAGGTGGTTTGGCAACTGCCAAAGGAGAAGCCCAGCCAGGCTGGCAATCTGTGTCTGAAGTGTCTGAAGCAAAAGAGGGAAGATCTGCCCCAGATCTTCTTGTGAGGGATGCAGCAATAGATGGGGCATCCTGAGTGCTGACCTGGGAGGAGTGGGAAGGGGCCTGGCTGAGAAGCCTGTGGACCAAAGCCTGCTTCTACATGTGCTCTTCAGCTGGCAAAAGCCTGTTTTGGCTGCAGTTACTCTTGCAGTGATTTACAACACCTTTCCACTGGGAGAGGGCCTTTGTACCTGTTCAGCCACTTTGTGTTATGTGGCCTGTGGTATTTTAAACTAAGAATTAGGTGTGCTAAACTCAGATTTATTATGTTGCAGACACAGAGCCTCACATCAGGAATGAGTCACAGCAGGATCTCCCAAGTTTTGACTGCTGAAACATTTCCAACCACATCCAATTTCCTGGATTAGGAGCCGTCTGTGAGGCTCCAAGTCCTGCTGACTCCAGAATCTCTGCTTTCATTAAATCAGTATGGAAATATGTTCCCAAGTGGTGAAGATAATCCTGCAAATGTTATCAAAGCATACCTGGACAAGTGATTTATCCGGGCGAGCCTGATGTTACAGCTTGGGGAAGCAGGAATGACTCCTTGCACTAATGATGCTGGGATGTGTTAGACACACCTCTAAGTGCATCCTGAGAGGTTCCCAAATCCATGCTCCCCACCTCCTCCCCTGCACCTCTGGCTGCTCACACTGGGTTCCATCTTGCCTTTGGGATGCAAAGTCTGCGGTCTTTGCAGCACCTGGTGGGGAAGGGAGTGCTCCTGGTCTGCCAGGGGGATGCTATCCCTGTGGCTGTGGGATGGACACAGCACCCTGGCCAGGGAGGCAGGGAGGGAGCTCGGTGCTGGGTCATGTCCATGGGCACGTGGATCAGCTTGTGTCAGCTCATGGAGGTGGTTGGCCCAAGCTGTTCAAGTGCTCTTCTGACATGTGAGATCAGTGAGGAGACACCACTGATGAGGGTTAACTCCTCTGTCTGCTGGGGTGACAGGCAGCAAGACTCCTCACCTGACCATGCTGGTAATACTGACAGAACAGCAAAAAAGCCTTCGGTTACCTTGGACATGAAGGATCCTGACTGCGAGGCTGGAGCACGGGCGTTAGCAGGTCTTTCATCGGGAAGGCTCCAGGCCATCTGCTCTTCAGTTTAAGGGCACTTGGCCCAGGGCAGCGAAGCAAAGGATAGCCAAGGAGGAACGCTTAATGAAAGCCCGTTCTTGGTTTTGACACAGAGAGGTTGCTCACAGTGATATAGCCTGGACTGGGGGTTGATGCATGTAGAGTATTTCCAAGAGCTACAAATGCAGGTTAAGCAAAGCCTGGCAATTGCTGCTGAGCCAGAGGAGAACAGCAAACTGTGGAGAGCTGGACGGTGAATGGAGCAAGTCTAAAGTTCTGCTGTAAACGAAGTACAGTTAGGGACCTCATACAACTCTGACTTTGAAGCCGATCATATTTTTCTTATTTTAAAAAAGTGGAAGATCAACTTCTGACCAGTGGCATGAATTTCCAATTGTCTTCAAATAAATCAAGTCAAAGAAATAGAAGGAAAGGTAAAGACAGAGGTGAAAATGAGTTGGGGTGCAACATGTGTTATTCAGGTTGTGCAGGCACTGAAGGCAAGGCTTCAAACCTAACCTATAAGAAATGACAATTTTTGAAAGCAGGGCCGCAAGCTCAGCAAATGCTGACTACAGAGGGGAAAACATTGCCACTGCTTGTCTGGATGTTGGCTAATGACTTCCAGAGGGCCTGCAACATAAGCCCTGCACCACCGCTGCAGGACTGAAAGGTATAATTGTGCTAAAATATGACGCCAAGCACTATTCCTGTGCTGCACATTAGTGCTGGAAGTTCAAGGGTAAGGAAATGTAGCTCCATGCCTGAGGGTCAGATGTTTCGTCACATGTGTGCCGGAGCAGGAGAGCTGCCGGCTATTGCCTGACTGTGGCCACCGGCTCTGTGCTGCTGCAATACCCAAACTGGTGTCCTTGAGGTGCCTTAGGAACCTGCCATTTATTGAGCCTATTTCAAGCCTGGAAACAACCTGCTGAGGCATATTCGCTGTCTCATTTTTTGTCTTTTGCTGAAGTGACTTTTGAGATGCGCTGGGCAGAAGTTTGTTTGCTGTACTTAATATGCAAATTGTAAGTGGATGCTGTGTTTGAACATGTTGCAGCAACCCAGGTGCTGGTTTCAGGTCTTCCAACAAACAGTGCTCAGGAGAAGTATGTTCATGGAACACAGGCACGTCCTCCTCCAACACCCTTGAGACCGAAACTCAGCTGCATGCCATTTTTCAGTGAGCAATGTGTGTAAAAAACAGTGTGGAATGATAATCCCAAAGAAAAGGGTTGCCGTGAGCAGGCTTTGCTGCCAGGAATGACAAGAAGCCTGAAAACACCTGCTTGGTATTTTTTTGTGTGTATGGGAAGTGGTACCTAGGGTGTGGGCTGTGATGTTAGTCTCCACACATGTCAGAAGCAGCAGCAGAGATGGTCAGGAGGTGAGACCCGCAGGGAGTCTGAGCACATCAGGTTTTACTCTCTGAGACAAACCCTGCTTGGGCCATTTCATCTACTTTGGCAAATGCATTCATCTGCAGCCAGCCCACGAGCCGGTATTAGGGGCACATCTCATGCTTGGAGAGCCTCCAAAGCACATGGGACCACAAGGCATCAACACAGCTGAACAGAAGCCAAGGCAGGCAAAAGACCAACTTGGCCTTTCCAAAGGGGAATGGGGCCCTACAGATAGCGAGGGCTGGAGAAAGCAGAATTGTGTTGGGCAGACATGCAGCTGCTCTCCCTGGAGGTCCTGTGGGTGGCACAGCTCATCATTCCCCAACATGGATGCATCCCTCTGGCAGGGACAGAGCTGGTGCAGTCTGCGACTGTCCTCCACGGCTTCACTGGGGACCCTGAGTCCCCCAAAATGCTCTTGGGGGTTTCAGTAACATGTGCCATCCTTCACTTGATGCCCCAAACATTTAGGTGTCAGTGAGCTCTGTTAGGCAGCTGCTGCCTAGAGCCAGCTGGAACAATTACCCTGGTAAGCTGTCTGTTATCTGCCAGGATCAGCTGCTGAAATGGGAGAGTGTTTCAGCAGGGCTTGGCACCCTCATTTCCCTGAGGCTTACACTATTGGTGGGGAGAAAGTGCAAGGCGCTTTCTGATGCAATCACAGTTTGGAAGCTGTGAAAAGCACTGGGATGTGTCATCCCCAGCCATGCTGCTGGTTCCCACTCCCTTATAAGGGGGCCCAGACACCCTTGAGGCTGGTGGGCACACATATATCTCTGCTGTGATAAGGCTGTGTTGCTCTTTTGGGAGTTTTTGCAAATGAATCCTTCCAAAGAAGCCCTTTGCAGAGCCATCTCTACTGCTGCCACCAAGAACATGCACCCATCATCATGTCCCCCACAAGGGCCTGCTCTCCCTCACCTCTGGCTTCTCGAGCTTCGTTTGCACCCTGGGCAGAGAGCAAGGGCTGAAGCAGCCCACCAACACCCAAGCTGGGCTTTGCCAGCCTGCAGCACTTTGGAAGAGCTGACCTTTGGTGCTCAGCCCAGTCCAGGTGTCAACTGTCCACACCTCATGCAAAAGATAGGATCCATACTGGGCATCTCCTTGGTTCGCTCCCACAGATCCTGAGCTGGGGTAGGTTCATGACAGCAGCTGGTGGGGTGATAATGCAGGTCATTTTGTCAGGAGCACAAGCTCACACACCCCCAGCACTGGCAGCACAGACATACTCTCCTCTTCTGCCCTGTTTTCCTGGGCAGAAGCTCCTTGGGTTCCTCAGCCTTTCCCAAACAAAGATCATGTCATTTTTTTACAGAAGAAGGCCAAGGACCAGCTCATGTCCCAGTAGAAGTGGGTGACCTGTGAGAAGGGTGGGAAGCATGTTGATGCACTTAGCACCAAAATGAACAACATGGCTTTGTTCTACAGGATTGTAGTCTTGCTCTTGTTGTGATGGACATGGAGGCCAAGTGCTGACAAACTCCTGACTTTTGCTGGAGGGGTAAATCTTGACATGCAACCAACTGCCTAACCATGTGCTTAGGTGAGGGGCTCTTCTGTGGGACAGTTTTGAGGATTTTATAAAGCATATTTGGCTTGTGGGCTGCTGGTTGAGAGATGCTTTGGTAGAGAGTAGGATCCCAGATTGAGCAAGGGGTTGATGAGATGTAATATCAACTTCTGATTCACCTCATCACAGTGGGAACCCGGGGGAAGAGGGATGGACGTTCACTTGCAGCAGCCACACGCCAGTGCTGTGGTGGCAAGTGCTGCTCGTATGAGCATGAAGCCTGCTCTTCTCACTCAGCATAGGAGGTAAGGGAGGGTCCATCAGCCAGCCAGGTATTTTTGGATACACCCTTCCTTCCCCATAGGTCGCTAGTCTGTGGGGCATATCCACCCTGTCTGTTCAGCCCACAGCAGGTTCACCAGATACACCATGAAGCCAAGGGCCATTGCACCATCTAAAAGTTTTCCTGTACAGGGTGGATTATCTTCAAAAACTATGGACATCTGAGAGGTATTGGCCTCCAGGCCCTCAGGCATTTGCTCTAGAAACAGGCATTCAGCTGGGATTCATTTCCATTCTTACCAAAGCAAACAGGGGAAAACCGGGGAGGTTTTCCTGGTCTCTGCACTGGCTATATTTAGTCAGGCAGGTTCAATTTGGAATATAATCCACCTCCTCCCATTTAAAGGGAAGATGGGAGATGAGAGAAGTCCCCAGGTCAAGCCCATGATAAGGAGGTAACCTTATAGGGAAAGCTCGGTCTCTACAGGGTCTGCTATTGTGTAACCTTGCCCCGAGTGAGACAGGATCTTTGGAGGACCTAGCCCTAAGCCAAGCTCTGGGCAAGGCATCCCCCATACCAGGGAGGGTGAGCATCTTGGACTTGTTTCACTGGCTCTGCTGGGAACAGAGGGAAATTGCTGCTGGCAGGAGCAATCCAAGGGCCACTGCTGGGTGCAGATGTTGGGTTGGAGCACTGTGAACTTAGTGCTGGGCAGCCCCAAAAGAAGGCAACTTCTTTAGAGCTCATTTTTGGCACCCCATGAAGTGCCTGTCAGCCTAGGGGCATATGGAGAGGTCCAGAAACAGGGGCCAGCCTCCACACCCCTTGGTGACTGCCAATCTGCTGTCTATTCAGGGTAAGAGCTGTTGGGGAGGGAAGTCTCCTTGGGCAAGCAGGCATGAGCCATGACTTTCTTGGAGAGAAACAAGCAGGGGGCAAAAGCCCCAGCCCTCCCAAAATGCACCCCTTCTTAACAATAGTACTGTCAGCAAGAACTTGTGCTGTGTGACAGAGCTCCCCATGGCTCTTGGGGACTTATCTAACCCTAACAAGATGCAGGGAGACATGCCATTCTGACAGTCCTTCCCTGGAAAACAAAGGCATTTGTCTCTCTTTGTGGTGCTCTGTTTATTTGGGAGAAAAGGAGGGAGAAACAGCAGAGATCAGAACAGGACCTTGCCCTACGTGGTGCTTTATTCATCTGCCCTGGGGGTGCAAGCTCAGCTTTGTGGGCAGGGGATGTTTTACCTGCTGAGCAAGTCCATGAGGACCTATGCCCATTAACAGGGATGAGCGAGCAGGGATGAGCGAGCAAGGATGAGCAGTGGAGGGAGAGCAGTGGCTGGGAGAAGGACCCATCAGGTCTGGTGGGGCAGGGCTGCTGAGGGACAGTCCTATGAGTAGACAGAACTGCTTCTCCAGCCATGAAGGTTTGGGTCTGAGGAGGGTGGTCAAAAATACAATCAGCCTGTCAAAATCAGCCAAGGCACTCAGTCTTCCCAAGCTGGCAAGCCACCCACTTGGCACAGGCTCCCACCTCACCTTCCCTGGGGCCTGCTCCCTTCTCAGAATGACCCAGTCTTTTTGCTTGGGTACCACAGAGGAAACAGGGCTCTGTTCCCCCCTCTCCTCCTCCTGCAGTGCTGAGGGCTGCAGTGGGATGACTGCCTGCCGTGCTCAACACTCCCTGCTGGTGGGTGAGGGTACCTGTGAACTTGCTCGACAGGTAAAACCTTCCCTCCCTGGGAAGTCTCTCCCTACATTTTATGACTGCTTACCTCTGAGCCAAGGATGCCTTTTTGGCAGCTCCAGGAGAGGGCCCGACTGGGTGCGGAGTGCTGTTATTCTCTGGGATTTTATTACTTGCTTTGTTTCTCAGGGCGTCTCAGTTGGCCTTCCTTCAAGCTCACCATTGCTTCATCACTATCCACTCTTTTCCTTCCACCAGCCCTGCACAGACCCCACTCAGGGCAGAGAAACCACAGACAGCACCTGGCACTTTCTGGAAATGTCTCTGATGAAAACACCCACTTCTGAGCCTTGCTACAAGCTCTGTGTAGACTGAACCATCCTTGTGATGTGTGTCATGGGCTGGGAAGGAGATGGGGCTCATACAGGACCTCTGCTGCTGCTGCATTCCCATCTCCTCCTTATCCCTGGCTCTGCTCAGAGCAGCCCTGACAGAGAAAATGCAACCCCTCCACATATATACCCTTTCTTGGGGATCACAGGGTTGATGAGGTTTGGTCAGGTCAACCTCAGAGATGCTGGGCTCAACCTCTTGAAAGCATGCAATGTGAGTGAAGAGCATGACTGACCAAAGCTGGTGTGCTGCTGCTGCCTGGGGAACAGTCTCAAGGACTGACTCTGGATACTAACCAGCTCCTCATCAAGTTGCCATTTCCCCTTTGTGAAATTTGCTTTCCCACTGCAGAAAGGTTAGGCTGTGCCTAGCACATAGCTGCATCTTAGCTCACTTGGGAGACTGTTGGTTTTCCCTCTCAGGGTGAAACTGAGATGCTGGGCTCTGCACTGCTGTTCCCATACAGAAGTGGGAATGTGCTTGGCCATGCTGTGAGCTGACCATCTCTATTTCAGGCAGGAGAGTGACTGCTGGCTCTGAGTGATACTCTCCAGGGGACACTGGACACTTTCTGAGAACAGCGGGCTCTTGGCAAATAATGCGCCACGAGCATTCTCTAGGCAGGGGGTGAGAGCTGCTGGAGATGGGATGGCCTAGTTTGCTGGGCATGTGCTCTCCCTTCTTCAGGGGAGACTCACACACGGTTCAGAAAAGTTTGCGTCCCTTGGGTTTTTTTGGCCTGGCACAGGTCTGCCTAAGGTAGAATAACACCCTATATGTTTGCAGAGCTTCCCTCTGTGGTGAGTGCCCAAAGAAGGGTGGCTCAGCCCAGCCATGTAGAGCCCCAGAACTGTGCCAGGGTATGGGTACCTGCAGTGGGCGAGGAGGGATGAATCCCAGGAGAAGCCAGAAAGCAGGATTTTGTTATGTTTCACAGCTGAGCTCATACATCTTTTTTAGCTCTCTGTAGTATTTCTAAAGACAGTATATCCTTTGGTCCCTCTGAGAGGCTGAAACATGAAATGCACTGCTTTTGTTTCCTGCTTTCGTTTCCTGCTTTCCTTTTTAATGCAGTGCTGTTCAGTCTTCTGGTTTGTGAGCACATGATTCCAGAAACAGCATGATATCTGGTAAAGAGAATCATCCAGCAGTGTCATACCGTGGATCAGATCTCAGCAGCACCAGCAGTGCTGATGGGAATGCAGGCTTAAGCATGTAGCACGAGAGAGTCAGAGCTGGCCTGGTCAGGGGGAGAGAGGATGTTCGGTGAGCAAACAGCGTTTTGGGATGAGAACAGGGATCCTGAGACTTCTCAAGGCAACTCCTCTCTGGAGGATTACCATACATCTCTGGGTCCCTCCCATAATCCACCAAAACAATTTCGACTGTACGTTTTGCAGAGGGCACACCGGCTGTCACAGAAAAACCTGAGTGCCTGGATGAAAGCCTGTCTCTCACCCACACCTTGCACACAGGTGGCTCCCCTGGCTCCTACTGCTGGTGGCATCTCAACACCACCCTGGCTGCAGGTGGACCAAGTCCCTGTCCTCCTCTGTCTGCAACCAAGACAAGCACCAACAGGTCCCAGCTCCCCAGAAAGCCTTTGCCCAGCTGGCAGGTTTCAGCTCTGCCTGAGGAAGTGCAGTGAGCTCCCTCTCTGCATTGTACCAGGGTGCCAAGCCCAGCTTCACTGCTGGCTGTGCCTGTGGGATTTGTGACCACAGCCCTGACTCTCCCAGGGCTGGGATAGCTGGGCATGCTGTGGTGGCAACCTCAGTGATGTGGCAGCTGCCCTGCTCTGGCTGTCTGTGGCCTCCTCCTGTTGAAACATCACTCCTTGAGGGCAAAGCTGCTGGACACCAGTGAATGAGATGGGATGAAGGTGAAGGC
This sequence comes from Peucedramus taeniatus, assembly GCA_013400575.1. Classification (NCBI taxonomy): domain Eukaryota; kingdom Metazoa; phylum Chordata; class Aves; order Passeriformes; family Fringillidae; genus Peucedramus; species Peucedramus taeniatus. Next base: position 198,122 of record WBNO01014412.1, on the reverse strand, counting down.
TGCCATTACATCATCAAGTTTGGATTCGTGCAGCTTCCCAGCATCCTGCAACCACAGTCCCAGGTGCTCTCCTTCCCCATGCCTGGCCAGCCCTGTGTAACTGCGGAGGAGAAGGGGCACTGTTCTGTGCAATCGGTCTGCTCACCCACTGGATCAATAACTGCCCTCCATGTGAGTCTGGAAATGGGCACTGCACATGTGTTTGGGATTGCTGTACCCCTCAGAAGGGATTGCAGATGGCTGTGGATGTTCATCCCATCCTTCTCCTTTCATAGAGATTTCAGTACCTGAAACTGCTGCTAAGGGTTTACAGCAGTGCCTGAACCGTTCCATCCTTTTTCACTTTGGCTTGGAAAGGCAAAACCAATGTGCTATGGTTCTGAAAAACAGAAGATGAGACTCTTGTAGTGATGCAGCTGATGGAGCAATGAGTAAAGCAGCAAGCAGGGTATCTGGTGTTCATCAGGAAAGGATGAAGAGTACTGCATAACTCAGCTTTTGAAAGGAGGATAATATGCAAACTGGAAAGCATACATCTATAGCAATAAACTATAGAGCACTGGTGGAGGGCATGGTCCCCTGAAGTATGACAGAAAATGCCTGGCACAGAAGGAGCTGATTAAGCATGCACAAAAGAGAGCTGTGACTTGGATGCAGACTGCAGGGCTGTTGGCCACATTGTGTGCCATTTGCTCTCCAGGACACAGCCTTGTGCTTGCCAGCAACCAAGCTCTCCTGAACAGAGATGCTTGCGTGACAAAGCCGCTGCTGACCGGAGCTGTGGGCTGAAGTAAGAATGAGCTGTGATGACAAACAGCTCTGGAGCAGAGAGCTGCAGCTGCAGGGTGGCTGGCTGCACCCAGGGAGCCAGCAGTAGTTAGGGCCCTGCAGTGTCAACAATGTCTAGTAAAAGAAGCTGACACCCGAGGTACAGCCAAAATTGTCTGTGGGTATAAATCCAGCTTTTCAGCTCGTGGGAAGGGGTCTTGTTGAACAACTCAGAGGAATGCAAGATTTGAATGTGCAAAGGGACAGGATTTCACACTCTTTCCCCAACCAGCTGCCATTTATCAACGCATATTTCTGTGAGCTCGCTCGTGTCGGCTGGGAGGACACCCTACACCATCCCATTCTGCTCTCCAACCTTCAGCTGTTCACCCCTGCCCGGCAAGCCTCCTGTCTTGTCGCGAAAGCATTCCTGTTGCTGAGCATCAGACTGATGTGAAAATAACTGTGGTTTTTGCAGTACCAGGTTGCGTTTGGTTCACAGATCTATGGAGAAACGCTGATGTGGAACCTCCCACTCCTTTCCTCCTACTGAGACAGAAAGACAGACAGTAGGCTCAGGCAGCAGTGAAAGTGAGGTCTTGCTGGAGAGCAATTTCAGCTGCACTTCTTTCTAATCAGTTGTATTTTTGTCTCTTACCATGCCCACCCCGAGGCCGCTAGGTATCACCCAGCTGTGTGCCAAAGGACAGGGTAACAGCTGGCCTTGGCAGGTTGGATGGTGGCAGGGATGCACGATTCACACCATTATGCAAGGAACAGTCAGGAAGTGGAGGCCCTGCTAGTGGTAACAGAAAGGTGAAAGGAAAGAGAACATTTCATGGGAATATTATTAAATGGAAGAAAAATCTGGTGTCAATTAACTCCAGCCAGCATAATGGGAACACAATACAGGAGCCTCCTACTTCTAGATTTATTTTCAGCCTAAAGAACAATAGTCCAGGGAATGGGAGGGTGAGATCCCTGGACTGATGCCTTACCAGGGTTGTCTAATTGATTTATTGCACCTGGCATAGCATCCAAGTTCAAAAGACAAGGAGCATATAAGGATGGTCCTTTGCAGGTGTCTTACTCCTCTGCATTGCAGAACATTGCCAGGAAAAAGGAGGAATTATGGGTATTAGACAGGATGCCTCCATGTTCTGAGCTTGGAGACTTGCTGCCAGAAGAAGTCCCAGGGTAATTCACGTACTCCTTTTCCAGGTAGATGTGTCTCTTTCTAAGTCACTACAGGAATCAGACAGGTTTCCTGTTGCTGTTTGTGTCCCATTGCTGGACATGCTGTCCTGGAAAACTTGCAACACCCCCAAGGGAGTAGTGACAGAGATTTGAATTGCATTAGCAAGCAGTACTATGGGGTCTGCCACAGATCCTGTGACTTAAAGGGTGTGCCAGCCAGGACCATGTGCTACCTGCAGTGATCAGCCACCCCAATCCCTGGGCTGACCTGGGGATCAGATATGCTCCTCTAGAAGGACTGTTCTACTGCTGCTGGGTCATCAGCAAGTGACAAGTGACCAAGAGGAAGACTACTTCTGTAGGAAGCTCTTCTGAGAATCCTTAATACCAGGCTGCCCCAACTCATAACTGACAAGAAAGCAGCTCAAGAACCTGAACCAACAGGCAGATTTCCAGCAGCATTGGCTCAAGGGCACTCAAAGGTGCTTATGGCCAAACAGGAGTCAAACACAGTGTGGGATTGCTCAATGACATGGGTCCTTTCAGCCCTGAAATTGTTGTGGGAAGGCAGCTAATGAGACTGTGATGAATTGCAAGGCAGTGAGCATCATGAAACAGCCTAAACACAGCCTACACTGTCCACTGGAGGAGTATGGCCACCCTGTCTAATGAGCAGTGTCAGTTTCCAGGTAACCAAGACTGTGGCAGGCACATGGTTCTCTAGTTGTACTCGAGTGCTGAACAGTGGCATATTGTCATTCTTCACACATTTACCCCCAACCTTGGCAAGTGCACAAATAGGGACTGGCACTGCGCTGTGCCACTCTCAGCCTCTGCCAAACCCAGTGGAATTAAAAGCCTCCAAACACTAGGCCAGAGAAGGACACCAAGTCAGGAACACCTCTATTTCATGAAAAAAGCCTTGCCAGCATCACAATCATGTTGTCCCAGCAGGTGGGAAATCTTTAATTTACAGCCCACAAAGACTCAGTTTCCTCTGGGTTCTATGCTGCAGGGATAAACTACCTGACTTGGACATAGGCAGCTGTAGTATGACGGTACCTGTAGGAAACAGAAACACAGATCTGAGTTGTTTCATCTTGCTTCAAACAGGTCAAGTAAGGAAGCAATTCCTGCCATGAATTTTACCCAGGCACCACTTTCTGTCCAGCTTCTGTGGAATCCAGGCTAGAGGTTCAGCAAGGGCAGAAAGGCTGGCGCAGGACTTTTGAGTGACCTGATGGACAGACATTAAAAGGACAGGTTTCTGTCACCCACAACGTGTGAAGAGAGCATCTCAGTGCTCAGCAATATCCTATACAGACTGGAAAATGCTAGTTGCTGGAGCTGCACATCCAGCAGGCTAAATCACAGGGCAGAACAACCTGGATCGTCACAGGCAGCTGCCCTGTGATCTGGGAATGTTTCTGGCATCTCCCTTGTCTCCATGCTGGAGGTTTACAGAGCTGACAGTGCTTTGCTGCAGTGGTGTACTGAAGCTACAAAGAGCACTATAACTCTGAAAGCTGGTGGAGGGTTTTAAAGGGTTTTAAATTGCCCTCAGCAAGTTCACCATCTCCCAGGGAGTATAAGGAACACCAAAACAGCTTGTCTGCCAGGGGTACTTCCAATACATTATCCACACACAATTCCCAGGCAGAGTCCAACAACAGCAGCAGTTCCTAGATGTGCATAGCCATGGCATTCTCCTGGGCTGCTTGGTGAGTTTTCTGGGGTCAGAGTCCATAGAGCAAATGAGGCAGCAGTAAGGAAGGAAAAAAATGGATAATGATAGAGAGATGACAAAGGGGAACCTGAAAACCCATGTTATGGGGGGGACAAGACAATGCCTTGAGTAAAGAGTGAGGAGAGGGAAGCTATGCTGCAGAGGAGGGACTTCTACCCACACTGCTGCTAGAGGAAGAGTAAATGCTGGTTGGTTCACCAGGGCAGGCAGTGACAGGCTGCTGCTTCTTACCTTCTCCTCCTCTTCCTCCTCCCTGCTCCAGCTGCTGCGGGACAGGGTGGTGCCAGAGCTGCCTGCCTTGGCAGAGGGGGACTCTCACATCAGGTTGGGCAAGTATCGAGCGAGTTCCTAGGATCATGATCCCTTCTTGGCTCTGGAGGCACTTTCCCATGCAAAAAAAGCCTCCTCTGTCCTGCCAGTCTCAACACCTTCCAAATTCTCCCAGTTCTATTACCATATCATGTGGCTGAGCATTAACAGCTTCCCAGCCAGGATGATCTCTAGTTCCTCATGTTAAAGGCATCTACTCACCAATTAATATCTTTGGGTCTATTGGTTGTCTTCTGAAGTGTCAATCACTTGACCAACTTCACAATTTTCCATGATGAAATGGCTGGCTTATTTGATGAGAGGAAAGCAGTGGACACATACCCTGACTTCAGTAGGGCCTTTGGCATTGCCTCCCACAAAATTCCCCTAGAGAAGATAATGGAAGTATGGGCTGGCTGAGGTAACAGTGAAGTGGACAGGAAACTGTGTGAACATCTGGGCCCAAGGAATGCTTTATGCTTTATGCCACTGATCAGTGGCATATAGTCTAGCTGGAGGCTTGTAATTAGGGGTGTCCCCCAGGGGTCAATACTGTTGTATTTATTCTGTTTAGCATCTTCATTAATGAACTGTAAGATGAGGTAGAGTGTACCCTCAGCAAGTTTGATGGTGACACAAAACTGGGAGGAGCAGCTGACAGACCAGAGACTTGTGGCCTCATCCAGAGGGACCTTGATAGGCTGGGAAAATCGGCTGGCAGGAACCTCAAAAATTCAATGAGAAGTGCAAAGTCCTTCACCGGGGTAACAATAACCCCAGGGACCAGTAAATATTGGGGACCACCCCGCTGGAAAGCAGCATGACAGAAAAGGACCTGGGGTCCAGTGCTGGGTCTAGTTCTGGGCTCCCTAGTACAAGAGAGTCAGAGACATATTGGAGACAGTCCAGAGAAGGGGCACGAAGATGACTAAGGGACTGAAGCTTTGCCCAGAGCAGGCAATGCTCAGCAAGTTGCAGCTGACATCATCCAGCCAGTGGTTGCCACAGTAACTGCCCTTATGGATGAAGGATAGGAGTTTTCTGGTCTAATGGAACAACTGCCACCTGTCTGGGCGTTGTCTCTGTTGCAGGGCAGGAAAGGGCAATGCAGTTTTCTGAGGATGAGAAAATAAATACCTTTACCCTCACTACACCAACTGGGGCTTCCCATCTGCTCCACCCTCCTCCTGTGTGCTGCCACAGCTCTACACTTCAAGTCCCTGTCCTCCGTGGCAATTGCACTGCTTCCCTAAACACTCAACCCAAGGAGAAAAGCTGCTTTAGACAAGAAGAAATCAGCTGACTTAGGCCAGAACCATTGCTTTTTTCAGTTTCAGCAGCAGATGTTATCCGCAGCCCTACCAGACCTATCCCAGAGGGAACCAAAGCCTGAACCCCATGAGGACCATAGACCCCTTATTGTCAGCGGCTGAATGGATGTCTGACAGGCTTGGATAGGGAGCTCATCACCCCCAGGGGTGCTGTCAGTCTAGTTTCCTAACAAGATCTGCTCACACACACATTCATTACATGCAGGAGTGATAGTAGAAGGAGGAAGCCACACAAAACCAAGGCCTGGCAGGCCTGATGGACCCCTGCAGTGCTGCTCCATCCCTGTTCAGAGCAGGAGAAGCTGCACTGATGAATACAGGACAGAAGTGATCCCTGCCTAATGTCCTCACCCACATGATGAACCAAGGGAAGGACAGATAAACCTTTCTACTCCAGGTCCACCTCTGGTTCATAGCAAAGCCCTCATGGAGAGACACACCGATGAAAAGAAGCTACATGGTCACAAGAGATAGGGATCAGCCATCACCTCTGCTGAGCTCTGTTTTCAGCAGCAGTCACATGAAAAAAACCTACTCTGCAGGCTCACCATCTGGAATCCAAAGGACAAACTCCAAAGTATGTTTGGAGAGGGCCCCAACACAGGCTGGAACACTCTGACCAGCTACTGGATTTCCTGTTTTGTTTCCAGTGTGCCAGCCTGGGACACTACAGCCTCCAGCATCCCATCTGCTGTCTGGGAGAACTGGAAAGAACAGAGCAGACACGTGTTCACCCTCAAAGCACCCTAGAAAAAAAGGGGGCATATCCTGGAGATGTTCTCACTGTGCACAGTCTCCCTCTGTACACCCACATGTAACCAACTCAGCCTGGGAAATTTGCAGCTGTACGGAGCATTTCCAGCTGTGGCCTCAAAGTAACAACAACAGCACTTCAAATTTCAGCCTGATACAAGAACTGAGAGCTCTTAAAAATAACCCAGGGTCTGGGTATCTCTAGATTGCTAAACCAAGTTAGCAGACACATCAGGTCTCAATCTTGCTCTATTCAATGATGCAAGTGTTGGTCAAGTACTCATTAAGGGACTACCAGTCCTCTGGTGGCCTAATTGAACATGGGACAGACAAAAGAGAGAAATGGGCATATACAAAGGGGACTGATTAAGATGACAGGCAATCTTCAGAAAGCTCTTTGGATGTTCTTTGATTTTGGAAGGCTCTTTCCTACGTTATTTTGGACAGAAAAAACAAACAAGGCACTCAGCACCTGGAACTATCCTAGGGATAATAAGTTACATCCAATTCTCGCATGTGAGCTGACACCACACTACCTTACACAGAGCACAGTTATTGAACACTAAATGCTGATCTCTCCAGTGGGAGATGTGATGCTTGGTTGCCATCAACAGCAGTTAAAGGGGTCTGGCAGACAAAGGGGAGGATTGGCTCCTGTATGAGGAATGGAGGCAAAGTACATTTGAGTCACTTCCAACTTTTCTTACCCAATCCGTTTTCTCCCTCTGGGCTGGGATAAACCCAGGACATGGCAAGGTATAGTCTGGTTAAGGTCACCCCAGGGGTGACAGCCACCTCCCTGTCACTTAAAGCATAGCACAGCCAAGAAGGGTCACAGCAAAGCCTTGCCTGGGCAGTTCTCAGCCCCCTGCAAACTCTGCACTTAACAGAGATGGTTACAACACCTCACCCCAGCCCCAGCAGGGCCACACAGGTCTTTGGGGCCCACCTGGGTAGCAGAGGGCAGCCTTCAGGTGCAGCACAAGAAGTCACTGTTCCCCAACAATGAAATACAGTGAAATGCTGTGCTGTGAAATGCAAAGGCAGCTGGCAAGGGTTGCATCACTCACTGCTCCAGGTGACCTGGCTGGACCCTGCACCCTACACCACAGCCCCACCAGCCACCTCCACCCGGTGCTCCAGCAAAAGGCAGCTCAAAGACATTACCCACCAGACTACCCAGCTGTCTTGTCTACCCAGCAGCACCCCCTTGAGTGAGGAAAGGTCCTGCCATGTCCTCACCTGTGAGGGCTCAAAGATGCTTAGGGCAGTTTCATCTTGATGGGACCATGAGTGAAAAAAAAAAGAGGTCGTTTCCAGCCTATGCTCACACTTTATTATATACAGAGACACAGACAGTGTAAGAACATCAACATGGGACATGGACAGTAAGGGATGCCCAAAGGCACTCCCTTCTGTCCCCTTGGTGCAACCAGTCAGCATAATTTATACAAATAATACAATATTTGAACAATAAATAAGTCTGATAAATTAGATCAAGAAATTAAAAAAAACGTAGAAAGACAAAGCAGCGAGGAATGATTTTGAGGAATGTGACACATTCACAGCAGTGACAACACCATCACCATCTCACCTGCACACCAGCAGCTGGGGCACAAACCCCCATCAGCACTTTTCTCTCACTGTACTATGACAAAATCCAACTGAGAAGGGGCAACCAGGGAGAGTCACACAGTTCACTAGTGCTGTGTTGTCGTGGTCTAGAAGCCCTCTGTCCTTCAAAAGCCCCTTCAGAAAGGGTGCTTGAAAACAAGGTACAACTGCAGACCCACTGTGCGCAGTCACAGCTTGTCTGTTTGGCACAGGAAAAAACCCTCAAACCGGTCTCTTCTGTCCTTCAGATGGACACTGGCACAGTTATTAACTGGGTCGGGGCAGGGGGGTAGTGGGGGAAACATCTCTAAGGAACAGGGGAGAGAAGAGATGAGGCAATGCTCTCACTAGTGGGAGGCAGAGATGCTCTCATTCATGATTCCAGAGCTCTGGCACACTCCTTCCACATGCCCTGGCACTCACAGACACCAGGTGGGTGACAGTACCAGCCAATCCCCTGGCAAGGAGGGGGTTACCACAAGGACTGCAGGGATGCAGCTCAGAAGTCAAGAGTTACAAGTCAAAGGACAGCAGTAAAAGGCTGCCACTGGTTATCCAAAGGGAAAATAACACTAAAACAGCCAGTCCTGACACCCTGGAGAGGCCACATCCACACTGATTTGACACCACCCCCCACCAAGGCCTCCAGCTCTCTCCCAAAGATACTGGCAGCTGGCAATGAGGGAGACAAGGACTCTGTCCATAACGGATAGCTCTCAGCAGAAAGGAGACAACTTGAAACCTGTCCCCTCCTGCCAATCCCCTTCCCATTTTGCCCCCAAAGAAGGATGTTGGCACGTGGAAAAAACAGGAATTGAGGAAATAGGGCAGTGAGAGAGAAATGGGCACAGATGGAGATCTGGGGTGGGGAACCTGACCCCTCTGCCCTCACACGTACAAACTGTTACTCATCCAGGCCTGGTATCAAGTCTGCAATACTGTCCACATAGTAATTGGGCACCAGATCCTTTGCGGCGGCGCTGTCGCTGGCCATGTAGGCCTGCGCCTCTTCCAGGCGGGACACGCCTGTCAGGGTGAGGATGGTGGCAAGGCCGCAGTTCTTGCCGAACAGGATGTCCGTCTCCAGACGGTCTCCCACCATGAGGGTGCGGGACGGGTCGACACCGAAACGCTCCACGATGCAGTCAAACATGTATGTGTTGGGCTTCCCCACCACCAGCGCCTTGCGGCCCGAGGCCGTTTCCACCGCGGCTGTGAGGCTGCCAGTCCCTGCAGGGAGGGAAGGAGGAGGAACAGAAGTAGCGGCGGGAAGCTCAGCACCCCGCGACGGGCAAGCGGGATGCCGGCAGCCCCGCTTCGGGAGCTGGCAGGGACGTGCCAGGGCATCCCTGCTCTCCCTGCCGCTCAGGGAACCGCCTCGCCCTCACCTCGGACAGCGAACCCCCCCCGAAGCCACCCCCGCCAGCAGCCCCTTCCCCCCGGCCGGC